>CM028348.1:39907597-40105633 GCA_016618105.1 Dendrobium huoshanense | reverse complement strand
TTCTCCAATACTTCTTCAGACTCCTTTAAAATCTGATCCATTAATATAGCTGGAGGTAAGTGGTCACGACAAATTATTGGAAGTTCCTCCTAGCATCAAGTTGATCCAAGATTTGTTGAGGCAGTTGATGAAGATGCTTACAACATATATAAGGATGCCAGAATCACACCCTCCAAAATCATCAATCATGAAGAAATCCAATTTCATGTACTTCCACTGTTCACTTATATCACTTTGAACTTCATTCTTACTCTTGCTTATCCCATTTATTCTGAACTACTCTTTGAGTTCTTTACAAGCCCGCAAATCAATAATGAGTGTACTAT
Source organism: Dendrobium huoshanense (assembly GCA_016618105.1). Taxonomy (NCBI): domain Eukaryota; kingdom Viridiplantae; phylum Streptophyta; class Magnoliopsida; order Asparagales; family Orchidaceae; genus Dendrobium; species Dendrobium huoshanense. Next base: position 40,105,307 of record CM028348.1, on the reverse strand, counting down.
CCTCCAATCATATGTCAATAGGAGACCATTAGAAATAACCTACTAAGACCTTCATTATTTTCTACATCTATTGACTACTGGTTAAAAAGTTCATATTTTAGTTGCAAATCCTGAGTTTGATTGGACCCCTATAAACACCACCCTTAGAGGATCCAATAGTAACTTCCACATTATCTAGGTTAGCACTCTAGTTTAAGATGCTCACATCATCCAACATATACTTAAAAATTCTACCATTCCTAAAGCTAGTGATCAAATCAATATCACTCAAATTCTTTCTCTTACAAGTTACTTCATAATGGCTTAGATAGACTTTAATACAGTTGATATTTTAATTCATTATCTTTCTAATATGACCTATACTAGAGATCCCAAATATAAGAGAATACCAAATCTAGCCTTAGGACACATCATTGCTTTTATCATAGAATCCAAGTACAACTTCTAATTTCCTATAACACATGATCAGTTTCCAATTTTCTACTATGATACTTCCTTCCATGCCATTCAAAGTGCATCTCATCGCTAGGCTCGCTACCGAGATGCAGATGAACATGAGGAAGGTCAAGCAACTATTTTTGCACCTGTTTCTATTCGCTTCCAATCCCAGATATTAGTTGGTTGAGAGGTTTGACCAATGGGAGGCTATGTTTGACTCCTACATAGTTACGTAGGAGCAACAACATACCCAGGACTTAGCTCAATTTGATTCCTATATAGCCCAACAATAACAAGATCTTGAACAAGATATGGCCTAATTTGTTGAGAAGTTTTCCTTCTTCATTGTTACTTTTAGCCACCACCACCTCCACCTAATCAGGGTTCCTCTTTTCTCTTTTGTTTTTATGTTTTATTGAAGTTTATATTGTTCTATTTCTATTCTTTTTTATGTCTCTTTTGTCTCTTTAAAAAAATAAAATAAAAAATAAAATTTTCCTTGCTTTAAATTTTTTTAACAACAATGTTTGCCATCATAAAAAAGGGGGAGATTTTTGTAAATTTGGGCTCAAGTACTATGAAGTTGATAAAAAATATTATTATTTCTTTACTACTATTATTCTTACAAATTAGTGTTTTTGCCCTGCTAACTATTTTTTTAGATCTACTAGATCACTTGTAATGCAAATCAGGCCAAGATTAGGTAGACTAGGGTTGAGCTGTCTGTAATTTCAATTTCAATATACTTTTAACTTTTATTAAGTCAAGTCATATATCTGATGGACCCAAGCTAAGTAACCTTGCACACACACACTCTAGGGAGTGTGATGATGAGTTAGAGAAACTTTATATTTTTTGACCTAATTGTACTATACATCCAAATCGTACAGGATGATCAGTTCAAGTTGTGAAAAATACCTGTTAATTATAATTTATGTAATATTTTAGTTTTTTAAATTTTTTGTTAATCATATAGGATGATGCAGATTGTACTGGATGATTAAGGACGATCATGCCTAAATTAACCCTATGATCAGGAGAATTATTATGGTAAAATTAATTTGATATGATCATACTGGACGATCTATGATCGATCGTGGACTACAATGAACAAGTATGAGATGATAAGGGATCACCACCAATCATACCAGATGAATATCATAAATTTTTAATTAATCATTTAGGATGATAGACCCCTTTCATACTAGATGACAGAGAAGTGCATGGGATGATAAGGCATCACCGAGCATCGTACTAAAAAAAGTTCAATAGTTTTATACTAATAATCTAGGACAATATTTTAATCGTATTGGATAATCTTCCTATTTTTATTTAACTAAATGTACTGGGCAATGCAATTCATAATGGCTGAAAGGGATATTTTGTACTAATCTTACAAAATATTCTATCATTCGTACTGGATGATCTTTGTCAGCAAGTTGAAAAATAAGACTTCTTTTGGAGGTTTTTTAAATAAGCTCTCTCATTATCACTTGAGATAATCTTTTTGCTGTAGAGGATATCTGAGAGAGATCTTAGAGAAGGAAGAGAGAGAGCTTGAGAGAGAGAGAGAGAGAGTGAGAGAGAGAGAGAGAGAGAGAGAGAGAGAGAGAGAGAGAGAGAGAGAGAGAGAGAGAGAGAGAGAGAGATCCTTATGAGGGGGAATTATGAGGAATTCACAAAGGTTGCTCCTAGGAAGTTGTTCATCATCTTCTTCAAGTTGCTTCTTTGGTTTCTTGGTGATTGTGTGAGAGACCTTCATCAGTATCAGATCCAAGTTCTCTGCCTTCACCAGGTAGGGAAAAGGATTCCAATATTCTCTTCCTACTCTAAGAGGGAGTAAAATATAGGTTTTCTGCCATCACCTGGTGGGTAAAAAGGGATTTTCAGGTTCTCTGACTACTCCAAGAGAGAGTGAACAGATTCATAGTTCTCCGCCTCACTGAGTTAGTGTAAATATTTTGTAAGGGCTTCTTCTCTTTCCGTGGGAGAAAAAGGAGAGTTATTTTTATTTAGTGCAATACTTGGAGAGGGAGTTTTTAAGGAGTGGATGTAGGTCAAGTTGACAAAAGCACTGTAAATTTTGGTGTGTTCTTTCTATTTATATTTTTGTATTTTATTTTCCACTTTTTCTTATGATTTGACCTGTGTTTGAAATATCATATTTTGTTATTATAAAATTAGTTCTACTTCTACATTAAGGGGTTTTAATTTTGTTTGTTAAAGAAAATTTTAAAATAACCAATTCACCTCCCTCTTAGTTAACATCGAGATTAGTTCTTTATGGTTTAAAAACCCTCACAAACTTTTATGTTATAAGCAAACTATATAAAATAGAGAAGAATAAATAGAAATACAAGTCAATGTATAAATCTATGATCAAATTCAAAATAGCCACGATTATAAATATGGATATTAAAAAACGAATTACTCAAATCTAAAACAAAGTATAAGGGGAAATAAGTTAGTTTTAGGATGCTTATGTTGGATCAAATAGATTTGTAGATTCAGAGGTTTTGAGTGTTACAACATACTTTTATAGTGAAGATGGCTATTGGATTCAGGCACTTCATTTCATAAGACTCTAATAGGTATTAATTTGATTTGTTCATAAAAGTTAATTGTGGGAATGTCATTCTAGGAAATGATGCAACTTATAGAATTATTAGAAGTGAAGTTGTTAGAATTAAGACTAGTAATGGAGTGATTAAAACTGTAAATGATGTTAGATATGTGTTAGATGAAAAAGAAACTTTTTGCCTCAGGCTAATTTGATATTCTTGGTTACACATTTAAGATGGAGAATGGTGTTCTTTAGGTGATCAAATGTTCGATTGTAATTATGAAGGTTACAGTGGTAAAATAGATTGCATTCTCTATTGTAAAGTATAATGATTGTTTCAGTAGGCACTTTGAATCTTATAAAGATAGGTTGAAGAATAATTTGTCATTTTTAATTAGGTCACATTAGTAAAAAAGGATTAAGTGTTGTGTATGAACAATGAGTTTTTGGAAAAGAAAATATGAATAAGATTGATTAATGTGAATATTGTATCTTTGTTAAAAAAACTCTGATAAAGTTTTCCACATGACAATAAATTATCAAAGGGTTTATCGATTACATTCATTTATATATTTAAGGACATGCTTTTGTTTCAACTTTGGGTGGAGGTGGATATTTTATCTTCTTAATTGATGAGTTTTCACTAAAAGTTTGAATTTATATTTTAAAATATAAGAATGATGTATTTAAGACATCAAGCAATGGAAAATACTAGTTGAAAATTAAACCAAAAATCAAATTAAAATGTTGAGAATAGATAATTGTTTAGAGTATTTGAACAGTGAGTTTATTTATATTTTTTTGCAAGGATAATTGAATTGCCAGATATAAGATCATAAGAGTGACTCCACAATAGAATGATGTTGCCGAGAGAATGAATAATGTTTTTTTAAAAAAATTCAGATGTATCTTATCATTTGCAAAAAATGGATAAACATTTTAAGCGAGAAGCAATTAATATTACTTGTTACTTAATAAATAGAAGTCCTTCTATAGTTCATGAACTCAAAACCTTTGAGGAAGCTTAGACAGTGAAAAAGCCAGACTACATCAATCTAAGAAGTTTGAACATCTAATGTATATTCATATAAATTTGGAAAAGATAGAATGAATATCCAAAAAAGATTTCTTCAGATATTTGGAGGGTGTGAAAGGGTACATATGTTGGCTTTTATATCATTAGCATGGATGTTATTTTCAATAAGTAGGAAATGATAATTTGTAGATTACCAAAAGGAATCAAGAAAACATAGAGGGCATTGATGATGTTGTGAAATTATAAGATAATAGTGATACATATTAGTTATATATGGAGTTGGTATGGTAGTTGTTAGTGTTTAAGATCATTAGGAAAAGGTTACTACTCAGTTAGATTATAATAATTTGGAGAATTATAGTTTAGCTAGTGATCAAACAAGGAGGAACATAAGAGCACCTTAATATTTAGGTTATGATGATTTAATTTCATATAGTCTACTGAAAATTACTAGAGGATAAGCTAAGATCATATAAGGATTCAATGAATAGTGATGTAATTGATTTCTAAACATAAGCTATGAAAGAAGAAATGAAGTCATTTAAGAAGAACTGTATTTGAGAACTTATGAATAAACCACCTAACAAGAGGATTGTGTACTGCAAGTGGATATATAAAAGTAAAGATGATATTCTAGATGTTGAGCTAAAAAGTTATTTATATGGCTAGGGGAAAATAATTTTGCTAGGAAAGAAGAAAAAGATTTCAATGAGATTTTCTTAACAGTTATCAAGCATACTTTGATAAAACTGATTTTTCATTAATAGTTAGATATGACCTTGAGCTTGAATAAATAGATCTTCAATCATATTTTTTGTATGGAGTGATTTAGGAGGTTATTTTTATGAATCTACTAGAAATATGTGTTAAATCTAGTTAGGGAAATCAAGTATGTCTTATAAAAGTTTTATATGGGTTAAAGAGGTCTCCATGATAATGGTTCAAAATGTTTGATTTATTTATGGTTCAGAATTTTTCCTAAAGAAGCTCGTTTGATATACATGTTTATTATAAAAGGTTCTCATAAAATAGTATGATATATTTGGTTTTGTATGTTGATAATATACTTATAGCCAGTGACAACTTAGTAGAGATTGATCGGTTAAAAAAGTTATTAAGCAAATATTTTAAGATGAAAGATTTGGGTCACTCAGATATATCATTGAGATATATATAATAATTGAAAGAGATAATAATTTATTACATTTATCTCAACAAAAGTATACTTGCAATGTTCTAAAAAAAATTGGAATGGAAACTACTAAATTAATTTCATCATTGTTGAGTTCATAATTTAGGCCTTTTATGTCACAACCACTAACAATAGAGGAGATTAAAGGTATATGAGTTTGGTTCTATGTGTAAGTGCAACTAACAATCTTATTTATTCTATGATATACACTAGGCCAAACATTATTTATGCCATGAGTATGATTTGTAGATTCTTATTTAATCCTTAAAAAGAGCATTGGAGGGTTGTTTAGTGGATCTTAAGATATCTTAGAGGATCAATTGATGTTGGGTTGACTTATATAAAGGAAATCTTGGGTTGAGAATAAATTTCAAGTTTTTTAAATTTTGATTATGTAGGAGATCAGGACATGCATAGATTTGTATAGTGTATATATGTTTATTCTATGGAAACATAGTGAGTTAGAAATCTAATCTTTAGTTAGTTGTAGCTTAATAAAAGACATAGTATATATTGCTGTTACTAAGGTAATAAAGGAAGGCATCTAAATGAAGGGGTTCTTAAGGAGATTGAGAACATAGAAATGAAATTAGTTATCTGGCGTGACAGTTAGTGCAATTCAGTTGATGAAGAATTAGTTATTTCATGAAAGGATGAAGCATATTGATATCCAATTACATTTTATTAAAGATGTTTTGGCTTAAGGCATTGTGGAAGTTCATAAAGTTCAAACATAGGGAATTCAATTGATATGATAATCAAGGTAGTGTTTGGAACCAGATTCAAGCACTTATTAGCTCTACTTTAGGTAGGTAGTCTTTCTGGTTATGGTGGCTTTGAGGGAAAGATGTGACTTGGCTTATCTAATATTTGATTTATGGTGGAGATTTTTTAGTAAAAATTGAATCTAGTATTAGTTATTTTAAGTTAAGTAATTTATATTAATATTTCTTTTTTAAAATATATTTATATTTGTAGCCACTTATATTGCCTTTGGTGTTGCCTTTTATTTTGTTTTATTTTGTTTTTCATCTTATATTAACATGTGGGACCGAATGAATGAGGGAGGAAGTGTGAGAGAGGCTAAACTAAAAGAGGGGTGAGTGGGATAAGAGACAAAATCATGTGAAACAAAGAGAGAGATCGAATGAGATTTGGATGAGATTGAGCTTCTTCCTTTGAAAATAAGCTATTTATTTGAAGAAAGGTTGTTCTTATACTTATGATGCTCTTCCTACCAATATCTTACTAAAATTTTCCACCCACCTGATGCCCTAGAATCTATTTCACCTAAGAGAGAATAAGAGTTACAAGAAGATAATATTTTATCTCTATTATATTAATAGGAGATGATTTTGCATGTTCTTGCAATTCAGGATGTACATTTTAAATTCATGTTGCTGCATGTTTGGCTCTTTAAGGACTGCATTAGAAGCATTGGATTATTTCACAACTGCTCTTGCTCTTTATTTCTTTATTTTTTATGTACTAATGCTTTAGATTTACTACATGAGTAGAAGTAGAATGTACATAGGAATGATTTATATGTATTTGTATTTGTTAATTGTATATAGATAGTGATTTATAGTGTCTTTAGTTATAAAAAAGTCAAATACACATGTTTATATAAGCATGTGGGGCTCCAAAAGATAATATCCTCTTCTTTGGAGGATAATTTATTTTGAAATTCCAAAGAAGACATGGATCTCAAAGAACTTAAGTAGACGTATTTGAATATATACATGTGATAAACTTAGAAACCCAGGTTTATTGAGGTGGAGCCTAGCCACCTTACTTTCCTATAGAGTTTGAATCTTTAAAACCATTTGAATGAATGAATAAATAAAATTTCTTCTATATACAAAAATCTTTTTTATTATTACATACATTATGCATTGCATCATATGGGTCATAGTTTGTATTAGTGGGTAGTAATTTTTCTAGGTTGTCCTCAGGGTACATATTCTAGACTTTGTATGAATGTGTATGCTAGATTTAGGATGATATGATACTTGATATTGTATACATGAACATATTTACCCTGACATGTATTCATACATGCATTTTATTTTTTGTAATGTACACCCAGAGGTATATGCACACCTCATTTTTCTTTTTGGAAAAAAGTATAAAGAATCCAATGATATTTTATGAAATTTAAAGATATTTTTGAATGAGTGATTGATATTTTCAAAAAATTATGACAACTATAACATATTTTAAATCCAGAAGGAGTCTAGTCTCCACTTTAATCAAAAGTTTTCTCTTCAGAGATATAATTGACTATAGGAGCTTGCCTCTATAGGAAGAACCCAATATCCCAGTATAAAATAAATACTATCTTTATTCGCTAAGATAGAAGAAAATTTTTCTAGATGCCCACTAAAGCTAATCCTGGGTTAGTTTCATATTTGAAATAATAAATGTGAATACTTTTTGAATTTCGTATCCCCCATGCCAAATTTCAATACAAAAATTAAGTAGTTATTTTCTCAAGTCGATAATACGGTGTTAGTTTATCTTTTGAGATAATTAATGCTAATTATATAGATTTCTCTAAGAAAATACTAACTTCCAAATCAGTGGTCATATCATTTAATTTATCCATGCATTTTTTAGTGACTCTTATGGGAATGAGTTTACTTTCATCTTTAGTGGAGATTAGACACTAAATCCGTAATACAATCATACATGTAGTTTACCTATTTTCAATCCTACAATCAAAATTTGATTTCAATCATTATAATTAAAATCTTATTTCAATCATTCCTTCAATCATCAAGTTCAAGTTCAATTTTAAATCAATCCTCATTCCAAATCCACACTTCAAAATTAGTTTCTTCTTTGTTCTTTGTCCATCGTTCAAATTATCTCACTTCCATCATCAATTATCTAAAATTCACCTTTTTTTTAAAGAAATGTGATTTGCATTAAAAAGAAAGAAGGAACACTCTAATACAAACAAGAACCAAAATAAAAACTAAGGGTTCCTTGATCCAAAAGGGAAAGGAACGTTATTAAAAGCAATTTTATTAAAATAAACTTATCATAATTGAAATGAAACCCACTATTTCTCATTTTAAAACCCTTGGGCTGGTGGGGATACCAAATATTAAACAACCTGAAAGGTTGGTTAGCATCCCAGAGTTCCCAATCGGTTTAAAAATAAGACCTTGTATCAATCCCATAAGCAATTAGAATAAATTTTGAAAAAAAATATAAGGCTAAAAGAAAGTAAATGAAACTAAACAAAAAATCTAGAAAGTAAATTCAAATATTCTCCATCATCTGAGAAACACCTAAGAATAGGTTTCTCAGATGCCACTTCCATGTTTCGAGGCCATAATCCAAAGCTAGTAATGTGAGATACTCTTTGATCAGGAGCTCCATCGTCAAGTATCTTATAAGAAATTCATTTCTGCTACTTATAATGTAAGAAAAAGAAAGCATATCAATCAGCTAAAGGGGAAGAACCCCTCATAAAGTTCTTTAATCTGAGATCTTCCATCCTTCTTCTAGGTAATTCTTCCATCGGTCCAAATGATTGTAGTTCTTTGAACAATTTATGTTTAGTCCCGGAAGAATAACCTCACTTAATAGTTGCCATTTTTCCCTTCACTATCACAACCTTTTTAAAATTCAAATTAACCTTAGAAGGAGGAGTAACAAATTCTATTACAATAGCAGGAATAGTTCCACTTAATCCTCCCATTCCATCTAAAGGAGCTTCCATTCCATCAATTTTCACTGCATTAACTGAAGGAGAGATAACTTTTAGTTCAGCAACAGTCTTTAACTCAGCAAAAGTATCAGCATCCTCTTCTACTTCCATAATTCGTGCCTGTTTGAATTCAACTTTTGAATTTTGAACAAATTCAGTAATTTGGATAGCTTGATTAGTAATCAAACCATCAGAATTATCCTAGCGATTGACTACTGAAGACCAATCATTCGGAGCTTTATCCAAGATTTGAACATTATGAAAATCAGCATCCTTAATTAAACTTTTATTAAAGTCTTCTTTGTCAACAACTTCAACATTGTCAACATAAGATATATCAGCATCTATATTATCATTTTCTTCAAGAGATAACACACTATATTTATTTGAATTCCCAAGATCTGATATGATTTTATCAGATACAACATCAACAAAATCTTCCTTATCTACAATAGGAATCATACCCGAATCCATCTTATCAGGATTTTCCCTAGTGAGAAAATCTGATTTCTTTTTATCAAATAAAACTTTTTGCCTTTTTTTGTTCTTGAACTTCACATGCATCATGGCCCATAAGAAATTTCATCAGCTTGAGCTGAACTCTTAGGAACTTCATTATCAATCAGATTCAGAGAATGAGAAGCATTTGGACATACAGAGTTTTTATGTCCGATTCTTCCACATTTGAAACAAAGAGACAAAAGATTTTCATATTCAAAATTTTGAAAAAATCTTCCATTTAAACCTTCAACCCAAATACTACTAGGGAGCTTAGAATTCAATTTAATTTGAATGCAAGCTCTAGCGAATTCCCTTCTTCCCCATCTAAACATGTTGCCATTTAATAATAAAGGGGTCCCAATTCTAGAAACTATTTTAGTAATATTGGTTTCATCCCAACAATAAGAGGCAAATGAGGTAGACGGAGCCAAATGGGAGAAGAAATCCCATCCATAGAGATAGAAGAGAAGTTAGGAGACCATCTATCTATACCAATGATGAAGCCCCCAACATACCAAGAACCTCCATTAAGAACTTCCTCCATTGCTTCAGATGACTGAAACGAACACAAAATCCAATCTAATCCAAGCGAGGTTATATGAAACCCTCTAAATTTATCCCATTGTATCCTTAATTCAAGACTACAGTTTGAAAAAGGCAAATTCTTGCAAAGAATTTTCACCACCAAGGAATTTATCAAAACTTGAACATTGGCTTTTTCTTTCTCCATATCAAGCTTGACAACATTTGCATCCTCATTTCCATCAAAACCTCCATTCAAATTTATTTTACTATGTGGTTTTTGTAATCCACACATTAGAATTATGTAATCCAGAGGAAGAAATTGGAATTTTGAAATTAACATCACCAAGAATGTTATTATCAACAACATTACCTTTCTCCAACAGATTATCTTCTTTTGATTTGTAACCCGAAGAAGAAGCCTCCATATCAACTGATTTAGAGAAAAAAATCAAACTAGGTGAAAACAACTTACAGTTCAAACAAGAAATAACTTCTTTTCCTTTCTCTGTCTCTGGCAAAACCTTCTACTTAGAGACCAAACCTCCCTCTCTGATTACCAGAGGAGAATTCATGGAATAGGAATTGCATGAGAAGCTGTGGTTGAAAGAAAATCTACCTTTTGAATCCAACGGAGTTAGGCGTGCGACAGATATTAAGGATGGGGTGTTCCGGTGATCAGTGGATGACCGGCCACCCTCTTCCATCATCAACGTTGAAAGCAAGAATTCATAAAATCCTTCCTATTTTCTTGGATGTTCTCTCTCTTTCAACATTGGACGTTCATAAGAAAACAAAACTACTAGGGTAGCCTATGCTAGAGTTGGTTCTCCTAACAAACTATATAAGTGTATGTATAAGGCTATGCAGTTATATCTAAAATTTTCCTTAGAGAGTGAATAAATTCGCTTCAATGTGATCATTTGATTCAACATCTAGTTTGAGTTCAACAAGTTCTATCCTTTATATATATTTTCTATTATATTATAGAAATTATTAGGTGAGTTACCATTCAACTTCAACATCGCCTCAACCTAGTCTGTAATGGGCTCCCAAATTCAATTTCAGGTAGGATTTGACTACCTACTATTTGCTTTTACTAGACCACAAAATGAAGTGGTTAAAGTTGCAGAAGTCTCTGCAATGTCAATTCCAACATAGATTGACATTGAGGGTAGGTCTATAATTACCTCTAAAGCTGCTAAACCTTCAATTTTTTCTCGCTTGAATTTTCCACTATCAACTATCATTTATAAGGGAAAGTCTACAATAATTTTAAAGAACCTATGTTCATAAATTCTGAGATGGGGTCACTATAATCCATGAGATGATTAAGTCTCAATGTCACAACATGATTTGCCAAATGAGGCAGAGGGTTGAAAAAGTCAAGGTTGTAAGAGAGAACAATCTGATTACCGCTACAACTAAAGCAGCAAGGGAAACAAATTTTGAAGTTCTTGAAGTATACATTAATTCTTTATAGCTAGTTGGTAATAGATTTCACCCACTATCAATTGCTGTTGGAAAAGAGAGCATAAATCAGATAGAAAATTCTCTACCTCTTATCCTATACAAGAAACTAGTTATGCCCTCCTTATCTAAGAAGAAGTGGAAGTTTTATTCATTACAAGATGGATTAGTTCGTGAGTGTGCAGCAAGCTACAGACAATAAAGGATTGAATTTTATATGGATGTTAAAGGGGTGATAGCCAATCAAGCTAAACCTCAATGTTATAGAGAAAGGGTAACTCCACCTCCAATGAGAAGGAGAGTAACTTTTGAGAACAACAACTCAACTGTCAATGTAGAATTCTTCTGTGGATCGAAGAAGTTTCCAAAAGATACTAATAGATCATTATCTCTAGCTATTACAATCTTCAAAATCATAAAAGATCTTCAGGATATAGAATGTTAACTAAGGGAGGTTACAATCCAGTGTCCCCATGAGTATCAAATTATCATAGAGATTATCAAAGTAAAACTCCTCATCACTCTTGGGATCATCACTCACCTAAAGTTGAGAGGCACCACTTTCAAGGTAGCCAATCATTATCTCATTTTGATATAATAAAGGCTGAATTCAACATATTAATCAACTTCATTATCCGATGGGAAGAAGGTTTGGGAGCCTAAGATGGTAACCACTCCAACTATATCTAGTTCTTGCAAAAGTAATGAAGTGAAGGAAAAGACAAGAAAAGGGAAGTTTGTAATTGAGTTTCCTACTAGAGAGTACACTATAGATCCATATTGTATATAAGAAAAGTCAATAGAAGAATCAATAGAAGAAATGATGGATCATCTGAAAGAGAGTATCCATCACATTAATGAGTAAGAAGCTACTTAAAATATAAAAATGAATTTGTAAGAGGGAGATATGTCTGGTAGTGTAAACATGTTAGATACCTGTTCATCTCTACAAAAGGAGAGGGAAAAAGATAAAGGTGAAGCAATATCTACTTATACTAAAGTTGATGAGGATGATAGGATAGATTTAAGTCATCTAGTTTTATTATAATTAAGTTAGCAAGATGAGTAGATTCTTAGAATGGAGAAAAAATTAGAGGAGATGATGGCCATGATTGCTATCATGCAAGGAAAAACAACTCCTACACCAAATGTACAAAATAAACCTTTGAATGATGAAATCATATAGGTCAACATAAAAGGAAAAGAGATTTATAAAGAAGAAGTAAAAAAAAAATCCGATAAAGTTAGAATCATACTCAGTGCAATCAATATATATCAAGCAGATGGTTAAGCAATAAGTCAAAGATGCACTAGCTAAATCTAAGGTTATTTCTGTATTCTAAAGGGTAGACCTTATCCGGAAGAATATAACTTGATCCCTTATCCAAAAGGATTTGTACCTTCTTTGTTCAAAAATTTTGATGATGCGAGTAATCCTATGCAACATCTCAAACACTTCAGAGCTAATTATTATAATGTTGGTGGCAGTGACGCCCTTTTATTTCGATAATTTGTTAGTAGGTTTTTTAGTATTAAATTAGATTGGGATGCTGAACATCCATGGGTCGATCTATACCTACAATGAGCTAAAAACTATGTTTATAAAGATATTTGCTACTGTAAAGCCTCACATCACCATTGGTGATTTGGTAGTGGGGAAATAGAAGCTAGGTGAAAGTTTGGTAAACAATATCTTGAAATGGAGGAATTTTAGCTTGAGATGTGAGCCACAGCTACAAGAACATCATGATATAGATCCTTCTAAAAAATATTCATAGTTTGATTTCCTTTTTACTTGAAGGCTTCACAGTCAAAACTTTTGAGAGGTTGTTGAGTAAGACTTCCAAACTTCAAATGGATGCTTCTCAACTAACATTCTTAAAAGATCAATCTTCTCCACAAATAAAGAAAGAAAACTTCAAAAGCTTTTAAAAAATAATTAAGGAATAACCTCTACAGTTAATAAGGTAAAATAATTAATACTGATTCAGCAAGAGAATATGAGTTAACCTCTTCAATATTAGCACTATAACATACTCTAGAGTGATGAGCTGTCTAGACCCAAACTTACTTGACTCTAGAATAGAGAAAGAAAAATTAGACTATTTTAAGAGCAAAACACATCCATTCAAAAGTGCAGCTAATAGTAATATGTTTAAAAGACTCATAAAGAATCTAGTATTTAAGCTTCCTAATCCTAAGAATCCAGAAGAAGTGAGCAAAGTATGGTAACACAATTATTGCCCATATCAAAAAAATGCTTGTCCATGAGTTGGAAGATTGCAAAACTTTCAAAGAATGACTTGAAAAATACTATAAAGATGGTATAGTTATGATACACAAAGAATATTTAGTGGATTCGAGTCAAGGATCAACTAAGTGTATATTTGGTTAGCCTTCTACACCTTCCCCTATTTTGATCTGATGACAAGTGGGATGTAGCTTTATCCCATTCTTCTTATACAATCCTTAACAAATTATATCATTCATCTTTCTAGGAACCCTCATAAGCACTAAATCCCATCTAAGTTGATTTGGTAGCTCGTGAGGAAGAGCATATTAAAGTTCCAATTGAAGAGCATAAGGAAGGGAGAAGAGATTAAGCATTTGTAATCTTAAGGGAAGAAGAGAAGAATAAAATGGAATTAAATTATAATAAAATAGTTATTTCTATAGAAGGGGATCATATATCTCTCAAAATTTTAACCATGTATGTCTTTTACTTCATCCCACCTGTGACTAAAAAGTAAACAAAAATGATTCTACATATATCATGTTTATTCTACCGATGAATATTGTTGACCTCATTTTTATCATGAGGTTAACAAAATTCAAATCATTTAATTAAATTTAGAGTCCTGTTCAAATCAAAAATTCTTGATCAAAATTCAAGGTTAAAGGCCCATATCTTATAACCCCTTTTTAGTGATTTTTCAATCACCTCAAAACCAAATCAAATGACCCTCAATTCATGATTTATCAATTGCATATTGATTAGACGTGTATTTAGGGTCAATCCTCCATATTTGAGGCTAATTTGAGACCTCTAATCCCATAAACTTGATTGAAACCCAAAGGCTACAAAACCTTTAAATATTTATAGGCTATGCCTCTCGACCTAGCATCTTGTGGAATTTGACCTTGGGATGCTCCCCAAAACCATGAACTATGTACATAACTCTCGTTATGACATGCCAAACACTAAATTGCACTTTGATGGACCCTAGTTGACATGAAGGCCCATTTGACCAAAATGTCCCTTAAGGGAAAAATTAGAATTTTCTCCAAACTTCAACATGGCCAATCCACATCAAGCCATGAAACCTTATCCAATGCATATTAAACACTCTTAGGAATGCATTGAACTTAAATTCAAGCCTTGATCAAGCATGGTTGACCAAGTCAATACATGTTAACCAAATACCCCTTTAGGGCTTTAAATGGGCTTTTTATACCAAATGGCCTTCCCTTCATTTGAGACCACCAACATTGGTCTCACATCATGTAAATACCTATTGGACTTAAAACCAAACTATCGGTCACCTTGGTTGACCAAGTCAACCAAATTTAACCAAATGGACATATACTTGAACCTAATTAAAACCTATTGACCAAGCCATTGCTAAGCCTATCTAGGGCCCTAGGGTGCCCCATTAGGTCCCTAGAAGGGTCCCTTGGAGGCTCAACCCATGGGCCTACTTTGGTTAGCCATATGGCTTGACCCAAGTGTCTAAGGAGGGATCATGTTAAGCTAAAATGTACCCTGAGCTGAATTAAATCAAGCTAGCACTTGCATTGGGTCTCCCATGGCCCCTTGCACTTACCTTAGCTAGCCCACCCCTTGGGTGCATCTAGGTTAGGATTTGAGCTAGCCCAAAGGGGTCAAACCACTTTGACTTAATCCAACCCTCAACCAAGATTGAATAAAACCTAATTTCCTATCATAATGGGTAGCCCTTGAACTTACACATCTCCACTTTTTCAGTTTATCACCTAGCATAAGTAGGGTTGCGCCCAAATTATCAAAGTTTGGGTCAACCTAAGCCCCATTGGGTAATTAGGCCTCCCCATACCCAATTGAGCTCACCAATAAGCTAACTAGTTGCCTAGGGACAATTTCACCTGAGTTTGATCCAGATGGTGGTCGACGACGTGTAGAGTTGGTGAAACTGACCATATGTGGTCCTTTCCTCACATGAGCTAACTTCAGAGGCTTTTTAGCCTGAGCTTGCCCTCTTTAGGCTTAGAGAACCTTTTGTGGTTGTCCCTTCTAGCTGGTATCCATCCAGACCATCCCAGGTGTCATCTTGATCATCCATTACTATGGATAAAGCATGAATAGGGAACCATGTATCAGAGGCTCACATTTGATTTTCAAATTTTGAAAACATTCACCAGAGTGTTGTGAGTATTCATTTACCAGTCATCAGTTCAAGTGAACTCTGATGAAGTTCTTCTGCCCTATGCTCAAATTTATACTTTTAATCCTCCTCCAATCATAATGTCTGAAGGAGAAGTGTTCTCGGAGCATGTCTCAAGCTTCCTGATATAAAAATTCATTATTTGGGTATGTCTATAAGGTAAACGCAAACTCGAGCTCCTAGTTAGGTAGTTGTGGTAAAGTGTGAAATAAACCATCAAACCACAGGATTTTGACTGTTGGATTGATGGTTTGCATAACCCTAATCCTCCCAATGATGTTTGATGGAAGTTTTCCAATGGGATTTCTTGGATCATGCCAGAAAAATCTCATAGTTTAAAATGCTTGTGAGAGGTCGGAGATGTAATCTTAATCATTGATCAGAATTAATGATGCATGTTAAACTATGAGACTTTTCTTAAAGGCATTGGAATCCTTTAAGGGTCTAATATTTATTAAAAATATCAAACTTCTAGAAATCACTAAAAAAAATAAAAAAGGCAACTCTTTGGTCAAAGCTAGATCAAAACACATCTAAACTTTAAAAAATCATGAGATCTTAAAAAATCTAAGTCCAACAAACTTAGTGTCATTTTACTCATCATAGGGTCTGGTATTTATTTAAAATATTAAAACTTTAGAACATAATCAAAATTAAAAAGTTAAAATTAATCCCCTTTTAATAAATTAAAATAATTCATAAAATTCAAAATTTAGAAAATGATCAAAACTATAAAGAACATGAATTTAATAAGTAAAATAAAAAATTAAACCCTAGAATACACAAAAAATACTATATTAATGAAGTTTTTAGGATGAACTATCTTGAGCTGCGGGGCTATAAGTCTTAATGAGGCCTAGTTCCTCGAGCCCATTCAAATAATGCCATGAACATATTCAATAAAGTGCAAAACTATAATATCAACTAATCATTAATTATTGAACTAAAATTAAATCATTAATATAAGAACATCAATCTTATTTTTAGGATGAACAAATTCAAGCTGCATCGTTATGTGTCCTAAATAGGCCTAATTCCTCGAGCCCATTGTGATAACACCATGAATATGTTGATGGAAAACGAAAAAAAAAATTAATATAGTGAGTCAAATTAGTAACCAATCAATTAAAAATCATTAACCCTTAATTTCAACTAGTTATATTAATTAAATAATAATGGTCACTAATTGGTAATCCAGACCTACGAGTCTATTAAGTTAGCCCCATGGAAGTTGAATTAAACTTTGCAGCCTTGGGTTAAAGAAAGTTAGTAATAACTCAACACTTAAAATCTATCCTAAAATGAACATTAAAACACTAATACTTAAATTCAAATTAAATCCCCTTTGACCTACAACAAATAAATTAAACCACTAGAAAACTTCTATAACATCTAACATAGGAAACATCCAAGCCATATAGCATAATTCATACACTTTAGATGGTTTATTAGGACAATCACATCTAATTTTAGGATAGGTCGATGTTCTTTTTTTTTATGATTCTTGTGTGTGGAGGTTTTCATGTATTTTACTACATGCCGATTATAGTAAAATGATTGATTCGATGCCTATTGATGTGTTGATTTCTATTATGTTATATGTGAACTAATATGATGGGTTATAGATTCTCCTAGGTTAAAAATGATC
Source organism: Dendrobium huoshanense (assembly GCA_016618105.1). Lineage (NCBI taxonomy): Eukaryota > Viridiplantae > Streptophyta > Magnoliopsida > Asparagales > Orchidaceae > Dendrobium > Dendrobium huoshanense. The sequence continues at coordinate 40,087,795 of CM028348.1, read as the reverse complement.
TTGATGCTAAACAAATATTTTTCAAGTGGCCATGCTTATAAAGGGCTATAAAGTAAAGGGTTAAAATTCAAATGTAACTGACAAATTTTGTGAACGTGATAAATATGATAATCCCCCATAAAATCAAATAGCATGGCCAAGTGACTGTGATTGGCTCAAATGTGAGCAAATGAAGTTATATAATTACGTGGGATGAATTTGATGATTTTTTATTATATAACTACTTAGCATAACATGTAGGTTGTCTATAGTCTTTTAACATTTGGACATGTAAATTAAATTTTTGAGTTATGAAATTTAAATTTTATAATGGGATATTGCCCATCCAATTTAAAGTTCAAAGAGAAAGAAAACATCCCTGAGGGGAGAGTTCCTCTCATTTGGGGTTAAAATTTGGATGATTCAAATATCAAAAGAAGAAAGAAATACCCTTTCAGGGAGGAGTTCTTTACATTTGGATACTTGGATATGATGAATCCAAGCTGCCCACAGAAGGGAGGAAGATAAAGGAATGCAGACTTAAAAAATATCCAATTTTAAAATTACTTTCATTATTACTAGGTCAAAATTCGAGTTGTTTTCAAGGGTAACTGACCACTTTTAGTTTATGTTGATATTATATTATAATTAAGCCATACGAACTTTACATTTACTTGATTTATTTTGATTATATGATTTGATTATTATGTTTATTTCTATGTAGTAGGAGTTTCGTAATCTTTTTTAGGTTTCTTACTCTTATATGCAGCTTTGTTTTCATCTGGATGTGATTAAGCTCTTTAAGGGCTAAAAGTTTTCTACTCATAATTAAATAAAAAGTTTTAGGCCAACATATATAGATAAATAATTTTAAGAAGTAAGATCAAGCTCACTGAGGGACTAAAGGATTCATATCAAATATTCTCTTCCTTATTATGCACCTCCTCTCCTGCGGGTTATGGGAGACCACCTGGCCTATTAAGGTGCAGATCTGTCTAGAGGATGTTGTACAATTTCTAAGCTAAAATTTTAAACTACTTCATAATATTTATACATATAAGGTCAATCATCATGCATTGCATTCGAAACAAATTAAAGAACTAAAATTTTAATTAGATTCAAGTATAATCATCCTATATACCCAATTTCGTAAAACTTAAATAATAACTTTACCCATCTTTTATAAAGATCAAACTCATTTTTTTGTAAGCATTATATGGTTAGCTGGCTCCCCAAACTAGGCTGGAATAAGACCAAATTTGCATGTCATTAGTTAGGTTCATGCCACTATGGTTTAGTGCCCAAAATAGGCTTAGGATCCAAGGTGAACCCAAGATCATAAATCACAAAATTTGGAAATATAATCCCAACATTCTAATAAAATAATAACTTGAATTAATTTTTTCCTAAACTAAGATGTAAAGCCAAACATATAGAATAGATTGAGGCATTTTTGAATTATTTCAAAATCCCAAAATGCCTCCAACTCTTTCTTCATAGTCTTTCAAAATAACTATTAAAACTTTCTCCAGTCCCTATTAATACTCCAACCTCACTTCTTTGATATCCCTGCTTAAAAATTCTAAATGAAATTTATACTTTAATTTTAATCAAGAGTATTATCAAGCTTCCTGTTATATAATTAAATACAAAGGCTTGGCTTCATAAGAGATTTAATGACCCCAGATCAATTTTAGAAATCAGTTAAATCTCTTTGGAAAAATTATAAATAAAGAAGAACATTATGTCATATTCAAATTATTGAGAATAAACAACATTTTCTTTCCATGGAAAGTTATTCCATTTATTTTCATTAATTTTTTCATTAATTTGATTATTAAATTAATGATAACATTTAGATTATCATAGCAAAATATTCTAAAAAGTTTGTAAGGGGTGTTAAATTCTAATGAACTAGCTGAGGCTAACCAATAGGGGGTGAATTGGTAGTTTTAAACTATCTTAAATAAAAAAAAAAATCAACTTTTAAATATTTTAAAACAAAATAATAACACTGATGCGGAAGAAAAATAATTTTCACGATAATAATACTATCAGAATTTCCAAACATAGAATAAATAATAAAAAAGTGTGGAAATAAAATGCAGTAAAAGTACTAAGAAAGAGCACACTAAATGTTATAATGGTTCGATCAAATCTGATCTACGTCCTCTCATTGGAGACTCCCTCTCAAAGTATTTCACTAAGCTGAATTGAGTCTCCTTTTTCCCCCACAACAAAGTGGAGAAGGCCTTAAAAAATCATTGCACTGACACGGTGAGGCAAAGAACCTTAAATCATTTTACTCTCTCTTGGAGTAGGCAGAGAACCTAGAAATTCTTTTTCACCCACATGGTAATGGTAGAGAACCCGAGAATCCTTTGACTCCCTCTTAGAATAGGTAGAGAACTTGGATCTAATGCTTAAGATGATCTCTCTAGAGCCAACAAGGAACCAGTGGAGAAACTCAAAGATGATAAAGAACACCTTGCTTGGAGCAACCTTTATGATTCCCTCATAATCTCATAAGGATCTCTCTCTCTCTCTCTCAAGCTCTCCCCCTTCCTTCTCTCAACTCCCTCTTAGATTAACACCACAACTAATGATTAACTCAAGGGTTAATACAATTACTTAAATACAGAGCCTCTAAAAGAAGCCCTAACTTTTAATTCAGTATAACTGATCATCTAGGATGATCGACAGATCATTTTATCTGATTAGTACAAAATAACCCTTTCAACCAAGATGATCACCTTTGGTATGTACGATCAATACACATATTTATACAAATTGTCTAGTACAATCTTGCGATCATTAAGGATGATTAGTTCAATATACTATATTAATCATCTAATATGATATGGGATGATGGGTGGCGATCTTCTTATCATCCTGTAAATATCTCAGGATGTCTAATATGATACTTCTAGACAATTTAAAGAAAATTATGGTTTTTTTCTTGGATGATAAGGGATCATCCTACAAAATATACTATATAATCCAGTATTATCCAAATGGATCATCTTGTATGATATGATTAAACAATTTAACCATAATTACTCCCTTAATCACTATATCAATTTAGGCATGATTTTCAAAAATCATCCAATACGATGTATATCATCCTATATGATTAGAATAAAATTTAAAATTAAAAATTATCTAAATTGTGATTAGCAGCTATTTTTTATCATCAAAATTTTAGAAATCATTCAAATATGAAAAAGTTAACAATAAGGTCAAATCTAAGTCAAAATCAATTTAAAACATCAAACCTTCATAATTAATTATACAAAACATACAAATCCAGCAAACTTACAGTCTAACTGATCATATTAAGGTCTAATATTTTATAAAAATGATAACTTTTCAAAAATTTATGCTTAATTAAAATGTTAACTTTTTACCCCTTAATGAAATTATTAAATAATCTAAAAAATTCCTAAAATTCAGAAGTCGTTTAAATAATCTAGAAAACATTAATTTAACTTTACAACCAACAACCAATCCACTTAAATTAAAATTGATCACTTTCAAATCTTAATGAAATTAAGTCACATAACCATACCAGTTACTACTAGATAACCCAGGCCTATGAGACTATTAAATTAGCCCAAAGGAAGGTGGAATAAACTTCACAGACTTAGTGACTAACAAAGTTGATATCTATTTAACACTTTAAAATGTGTCCTAAAATTAATTTTAAATCATTAAATTCTTCCCTTAAAATTTTTAACCAACTAGAACATCAAACAATTTTAACTATTTGCCCTATCTAAGACATACCCAAGCCACACAGCCTACTTCACATACTTTAGATAGTTTTATAGGACAACCAACTCTAGTCTTAAGCTATACCGGTATTTACTTTTTTGTTGTGTGCCAAATTTTTCATGATTTTCATTGCATGTTGTTTGATGATGTTGATTGTTTATTTATTTTTCACACCCTATGTTGTGATTGATTCTGCATTAGATCCACCCCTACATTAGGGATGATTTATACTAATTCAATCTTATGCATGTGTTCATGCTCATACAGGGTAATTGAAATTATAGGGGGCATAAATTATATATATATATATATATATATATATATATATATATATATATATATATATATATATATATATATATATATATGCTTTGCATTAGTGTTTCAAAAAATGATATATTCACCCTTTAAATTAAAAGAGCACGGTAAAGCTTGGCTTTGATTTGAGCATTTTCAAATTTAATATATTAATTGCTTGAGATGATTTGATTATTACTATTTAGGATTATCTTATAGGTTGTTGAGTCTAGATTTTACTTTTCATTAAAATATAATTCAAGTTTATTGAGTTGTAATTTAAAAGTAACAAATTGATATGGGATTTAAACATCTAATTTGGAACCCAAAGTGGAAGGGACATCTCTTAGGGGAGAGTCCCTCTCGATTTAGAGATTTAAATTAGAATGATTTTGAAATATCCAAAGAAAAAAGATAACACCCCTTTCGAGGGTGAGTTTCTTTTCATTTGGATATCTGGACCCTACGAGTTAAGTAGCTATAGAAGGACAAAGAAATGGACTACGAGAAGAATCATAATTCTCAAAGTCACTTGAGTCTTAGAATTAGAAATTTGGGCTTATTGTTAGTGGCACCTGTCAACTTTACTTTTCTATAATTTTGGATTATAATATTAAGTGGCACTTGCCACATGGATTTTAAATTTATTTAATTAATCTAATTAATTGATTGATTGATGTTTTTTTATTCCAATTTAGGATTGCATGCTTTTAGTAGTTTTTTGGTGCTTGTGCATGTCAATGTTTATTTTCTCCTGGAACTCGATCAGAGGCTCATGAGGATACGAATAAATTTTTCTACTTAAACAAAATAATAAAAAAATTAAGATATCATAGAAACTCTAACATTCTAGGAAGTAAGCCTAGAATCACCAGGAGTTCTCATATGTATACTTGCTACACTTTCTTTCTTTTTATTAGGCACCTCCTCGCTTGCGGGTTTTGGCAGACCACCAAGCCTATAATGGTGCAGATCTGTCAAGGGGAATCTGTGCATTCTTTAGGGAAAAATAAAATATATATTTTAAGCCTTTTAAAATAAATTACTTCATATATTATTTAAGCATTTAATCGAGTAAATATGCATGCATTGCATTAGAGATAAATCTAATTGTGTCTAAATATGTAATTACATTTTTCTTTAAGCATAAAAAACCTAGCATATATTTGTTTGATTTAAAAAGTATAGCTTGAGAAAATTTAATTATCTTTGGGAAAATATAGTTTTAAAATCAAACTCTTTATTATGAATAATATACCACCTCGGGAGGCGATAATATTATTCTCTAATAGGTCAAATTTTAAAACTTTAAGTTTACCTTGATTATCATAGTCGAACTCAGGAATGAACTACATATGATCTCGAAGGATCCAAATGAAGCTTACTCAAGTGTTTGGCTATAATAATCTGGATTAAGGATCATTAATTTCATAATCAAAATCATGATAATATAATGATATATCTTTCTAAGGAAAGAGGATATCACCTATTATCAATCATTTAGATATGTTGATAATGATCAATAAATTTTAACTTCCCAAAGATAAATATTTAATGGTTTTAAAAATTTGGTATGGGTTACTAAATCTCCTACGAGCGCAAGCCCTCATAGTTAATTACATCGTAGAAAACCAGAGTTTCATACGAATAATCTTGATTAAAATAACAATAAAAATTTTATTTAGAATTTTAAAGGTTAATATCAAAGGAGGTTAAGGGTTGAAATTCAAGTGGGATTGGATCAAAATTGAGCACTTATTTCTGGAGTCAAAAGGAAGAAAGGTAGGAGGCACTTGGTATTTTTAAATAATTCAGAAGTGTCCCAATCTATCCTAAGTGTTGGGCTTGAATTTGATTGAAAGTAATATTTAATTTAATGGACAATTTTATTAGAATGTTCGGATTTAATTCCCAGAGATTGAGGTCTTATAGTCTGAACTTTCCTCAGAACTTAAGTCTAAAGTGGGTACTAAAAATCAGTGACCCGAACCTAGCTAGTGTAATGTAAATCTAGACTTATCCCGGTCTAGATTGGGGAGCCACCTAAACCACCTAGGCACTTTAAAATCATGTGTCTGGTCTATTAATATAAGAATGGGTAGGGATGTTAATTAGATTAAGTTTGAGGAGTTGGGGCCAACATTTAGAGCAGATCCTAATTGGCCCATTTGACTTAAGTTAGGTATTTGATGTCTAAATAAATGCAATTAAGTATTACACTCTTTTTAAATTTGTTACTAATGCGACGTATACTAGTCGACTCGATTGAATGCATAAATTAAAATGAAGCAGTTTAAAAATTTTGGCTTAGAAAATAGGTTTTCCCTAGAGATTGCACAACATCCCCTTGACAGATTGGCACCCTCATAGGCCAGGTGGTCTACCAGAACCCGCAGGTGGGGAGGTGCCTAACAAGATAGAGAAGAATTAATATGATGAATGAAAAACCCTCAGCGATTTTGAGCTTACTTCTTAAGACCATTTAGAGTTTCTATATTATCTTTAAAATTTTATTTAGTTTAAGTAGAAAATTTTTGACAAGTCCTTAAGAGCCTACAGTCGGATTCCAGGCTAAATCAAATACGGAATGCAAATAAAAAGACTAGAAAAGCATACAGTTTCTACTGTGCAATCAAGTAAACAAATCAACTAAATTAATTATTCAAATTAAAATTCCATAGGCAAGTGCCTTTTAATATTACATCCCAGAATTACAGAAAAGTAAAGTGGCCGAGCACCACTGACAACAACCTGGATTCTACTCCTAAGACTTAAGTAATTTTGAGATTTGGGATTCTTCTCATTATCCACTTCTTTGTCTTCTCATGAGTATCATGATTCATCGGTTCCAAATATCCAAATGAAAATAAACTCCCCCTAAAACGGGGTGCTATCTTTCCTTTTTGGATATTTGAAGAATATCATAACTTGATCTTCCAAATGGAAGAAGACTCTCCCCTTTATGGATGTCTTCTCCTCTTTGGAATTCAAGTTGGATATTAATATCCCAAACTCAAATCACTTTGAATAATTATATTATAATCAAATTACATTTTAAAAGAAAAAAATCTAGACTCGATCCTGCAGGGTTATCCTAATAATTAGCAATTATATATAATCCCAAGCAGTTGTAATCAATCTCAAGTAGTTAATATTTGAAATTTAAAGTGCTCAATTACTCACAATATAGAGTGCAGAAAAGTAAGTAAATAAACACATCAATTCTAAGCTAGCAAATAACATGTAGTGAAATATCAAAAACCCAGCACACAGCGGAAAAGTAAACACCAGCTTAGCCTACAACTATAGTTGGTTGTTCTAGCAAACCATCTAAAGCATATGAGGTAGGCCGTGTGGTTTGGATATGTCCTAAATAGGATATTTGATTAACGTTGCTTAAGGTTTGATTGATTAAAAGGCTTAAAGGGAAGATTTAGGTTCGAGTTTAAATATGAATGACATAAAGTTGATTTTAAAATAGTTTTTAATTATTTATTAGATACCACCTTTGTTTCACACCGAGGCCGTAAAGTTTATTTCACCTTCCTTGGGGCTAAGCTAATAGCCTCGTAGGCCTGAGTTACCTAGTGGTACCTGGTATGATTAAATGGCTTAAGTTGATTAAGGTTCGAAAGTTAATGAATTTTAATTAAGATTGGTTGATTACTAGTTTTAAGGATTTATTAAAGAATTCTAGAGTTTTAAAACAATTTTCAAATTTTAGGAATTTTTTTGATTATTTTAATAATTTAATTAAGGGGTCAAAAGTTGACTTTTTAATTAGGAGTGTTTTCTAAAAAAATAATATTTTATTAAAATACTAGACCTTAATATGATAAGTTAGACTATAAGTACGTTGAAATTGGATTTTTCTACATTTAGTTATGAATGTTTGAATTTTTTACTTCATTTTGACTAGAGTTTGACCGGATTGTTGACTTTTTCAAATTTAATTGTTTTCTAGAATTTTTATATTTTTAATAAATTTAAGACATTATTATGAGTTGAATGCAATTGAGTTTGACTGATTTGGATCTTTCGTGAATTAATTATAAATTTTAGAAGTTTCGTGTATTTGTTGAATTTTTGAAATTTCTTAATTAGAGGGCCTTTTTATGGTTTTGCTCCAAATAAGTTCTCGACTCCTTGAAATTAACTCCAAAGGTCAGGGATGACCTAAGGAGAAATTCTCAAGTATTTGGAAGTTTTATGGTATTTTTAATTAATCAAATTAATTAAATATTGAATTTTACTTAAAATTAAATTAAAGTTTAATTTGCTGTCAAATAAAATTGTTTTCTCTTTTCTTTGATTAAGGGTTTGATTTTGGTCAGTTAGTGGTCTTACTTGTAATTTTTAGATTTAAAATAAATTTATTATTTTTTTTGGAAGGTTTAAAGGCATAGTTATTGAATTAGTTAATTAAATATTTTAATTAATCCTAAAATCAGAGAAAATGTTTCTAAGGGCTGAAAATGTCACTATGTTTGAAGTGTTGAAATTTCAAGTTCAAGTAAAATATATCCAATTCAAAATAAATTTTCTAAGTTTTATAATCAAAGTCCTTAATTGTGTCACTATGTTTAATAGGTTTGAATCAATTGTTTTCTCTAACCCTTGGACTAGTATGGATGAAACAAACATAACAACACAATCAAGTCCTTAAAACTAGGAGAGACTAGCTAGGTGGTGTGTGCACAACCTAAACATGCAAAAATTGACATTAATTAAGGTGCCAAAATTTTGATTAGTGAATGATTAGAATATAATCACTCACTAATCATTCCCCAATGACTTCTATTCAAACATTCAATCTATGCTTAAAACTTCAAAGGGATCCCTCAAATTTGCAAGATTTAAATACATACAAATTTAAAAAAAAAATATATATATATATATATATATATATATATATATATATATATATATATATATATATATATATATATATATATATATATATATATATACACCTATATATGTAGATATACATTCTAAAATAAAATAATTGAAAATATTATGAAAATAAATTTTAAGGGACTAACAGATCCAACAAAATTTTAAGTTATTTGAAAATAAAATTTTTTAATTTCAAAATAATTAATATAATATTTAATTAAATATTGATTAAATAATAAATATTTAAATAATTTAAATTAATCAAAATAAATTAAGCCTTAAATTTTGAAAATAGTTTTAAATTAAAATTATTAATTTTTTGAAAATTTTGATATATTATTTGAATTTTTGTGATTTAAAATGAATTTATTTTAAATTTTTAAAGTTTTAGATTAATTAAGGCATTTAAGTTAATTTAGAGTTAATTAATAATTAAAATAATTATTAAATCAAATTAAATAAAATCTTAAACTTTTCTAAAATTTTAAATTACTTAAAATAATTTTTATTTTAATTTTCAAGATTATTTAAATAAAATTTAAATTAAATATTAATTAATATTTAAATATTTGAAATATATATATATATATCTTAAATTAATTTGATTTCAAATTAAAGTATTAAAAGAAAATAATAATTTAATAATTTAAAAATAAATTTAAATAAGTGTTAATTTTGAGATGGTTTAATTAAATATTTTAAGTTAAATGATATTAATTATTAAGTAATATTTAAATTAGAATATATAAATAAAATACATTAAGTTAATATTAATTTCAAAATAAATATTCCAATATTTTTTTGGAATTCTTAAATCTTAAAAAAAAATAAAATTTAATATTTGAATATCTCAAAAATATTTAATGATATGTAATTAAATATAAATTCTAAAATACTTAATATTTAATATTTAAATAGATTAAAATAATAGTAGTTTTTTAAATTAATATAAATTTTAAAATTTAGTAATTAATTTTATAATAATTTATATTTTATAAAAATATATATTTTTTTATAATATAAATTTATATATATATATATATATATATATATATATATATATATATATATATATATATATATATATATATATATATATATATATATATATATATATTCTGAATTCAAAATGATTTAAAATATCCTTTTTAAATCAGGCGGCGGGAATGCCACGTGGCGCGATGGGGTTCGTCGGATCAAAAAAGCAGTAGTAGGACCCACGCACAATCCACTTAACCATGTAAGCGATTCCTCCCAGCCGTTGGATCAACCGTAGCTTGAGATCAAAGGCTCAGATCAGATATCGCGATCCGATCTCGCAAAGAGAGATCAGACAGTAGGATTTAATTCCGTGGTTCTGAACGCATGGACTTGATTAAGCTAGACGGGAATTTTTTTCGACCGAGTGAACCGTGCCATTTTGATAGACCACGGGCTAGTACGATCTGGGCCGTTGATCTCAAAATCAATGGCCTGTCAAACGTGTAGTTCTTGCACTATCAAACAGGAACCCTAATATAAAGAAATGGCTTGTTCTCTTAAACTAGATAATAAAATCTCATGAAATTTTAAATTTAGATAGAATGCATGAACAGAATTAATGGGGACACATTCTAATGGCGTGAAAGCTCTTAATAAAATGCTAAATTAGCCTAAGTGTCCTATGCTACAGTTCAAGAGTTTACCCAATATAATGGACGGTTTAACCCATTTTTGGATTCTCTGAACTTGTAGACTATCCACGCTTAAATTTATAGAAGACTCCATGAGCTGGTATCATCTGAATCAAATGGAATGGCTCCTTGGACAGAATTGGCTTGAGTTCACCGGAGAAATGATCGTTTGCGTGGTTTGATTTATGGGTTTGAACGTGCGAAGTATGGGTTAGGATCTGAGGAACTTGAACGAGCTGGGAGCTCGGCTAGAGGGAGCTTCAGTAGTGAGAGAAGGCTAGGTTTTTGAATGAGAGCTCTTTTCCTAACTCCATAACCCTAAAGCTATAGCGGATGGCCTGGATTTATTTGGGAGCTTCTCAAGATCTTGATAAGTGTCCTGGAGGTGTTAGAGTGTCAGAAGATAGGACAACCCAAGGACTCTTATGTGGAAAGTGGATTCTGACCTTATTTGCAGATGGGGAGGATTAGGACCATTAGATCCTAATCCAAGGGCTAGGAATAGCCCTTAGAATGTTCTAGAAGTTATTTAAACATATGGAAAAAGGGCTTGAAATAAATGCCATGTCATGAAGGTTATAGTTCATTTAATGGCTCATTGACCATTTGTTAACTGGTTTGACCAGTAAATAGGTAAAGTCTTGCTGAGGTGGCAGCTAAAGGGAGTTGAGGAGCTGGTTAGATAGGTTGGAGGGGTTTAGATGCTTAAAGGCTAGAGTTTGAGTTCATTTAATGGAACTTGAATAAGTTTGACCAAGTCAAAATGGAATGACTTGGTCAAAATGACCATGTTATGATTTGTTATGGTTGAGTAGGTGTTCAAAGCTCTGAATGGAATAGAATTGAGAATATTTAAATGAATGGGTTTGAAAATCAAGTGGGAGAGCATATGTAGTGTGAAGGATTAACCATGTTTTAGATTTTGACTAAGTCAAATCCATGGTGACTTGACTCCAAATGATTTGTGTATGTTTAAATCAATCATTGAGGTAAGCTTGAAAATTTAAAGGGCTTAATTTGGTTGGAATGACCCATTTGGACCCTTAAGGGCTCATTGGGTCAACCTAGGTTGAATGGGTCAAACAAGTTAACCCAGATTATGGGTCCAAGCTCAACATATTTGGTTTGATATTTGAAAATTGTTGAAAGTGGTTCCAAGCAATTTGGAGGTCATTTGGTTTGAAATTGATGTTTGAATCCCTGAGGGGTATTTTGGTCATTTTGACCCCTGGTCAACTGGGGGTCAAAGTGGGTCCAAAAAAATGTAGTTTAATGTTCAATAGGTCATAATAAAGTGTCTGGAAGTGATTGGAGGCTTTGTAGAAATCTCCAAGGTCAAATCCCACTGGGTGGCAGGTCTAGTGGCACAGGCTGTAAATATTTGAAGGTTTTATAGCCTTTAAATTTTAATTCAATTTCTAAGGTTAGAGACCTCAGAATGGGTTCAAATTTGGAGGGTTACCTCTAGAGCATGTCATATCAATATGAAATTGATAGACTATAAATCAGAGGTCATTTGATTAGGTTTTGAAGTGTTTGAAAATTCACTGAAAAAGACTTTCAGGACTTAGCCTTTTACTCATGAATTGTGGTTTGAATTTTTGGGTTTCAATTGGGTTTTAAGCTTGAATAATTGGATTTTAGTTATCCGTATCATTTATGAACATTTGGATGATCATAAGCGATAGGATAGGGTTAGATCTAGATCAAAGGTAGGATGTGTGTTTGAACTAGAGTTTAAGAATTTAGATAGGTTTGAAGTCTGGATTTTATTTTGAAAATTGAATTGATTTGAGGTTTGAATTAGAGCCTAGAGTCTAGATTGATTTGAATCTAGATTGATCTATGATCTAGGTAGATCCTAGGGCTTGAAATCTAGGAGAATCCTAGAATCTAGAAGTCCTAGGGTCTTGGTCTAGAAGAATCCTATGACCTAAAATAGATCCTAAAGTCTAGATTCTAGAAGGATCCTAGGACTTAGAATAGATCCTAAGGTCTAGATCTAGGAGAATCCTAGAGTTTAGGTTGATTTGGAAGAATCCTAGGGTCTAGAGTAGATCATAGGGTCTAGATTGATTTGGAGTCTAAAAGGGTCCTTACTGACCTCATACAAAAATGAGGTAAACAGTATTAAGGGGACAAATTAAGGATTGCTGTAGTTATCGGCCCTATTCTAAAAAAATTATCTTAAATAACATCCCATACCACTCCTATATAAAAGACCAGACTAATGGTTTTAAAGTGTTTAGGTGGGTTAGCTGGCTTCCCAATCTAGGCCAGGGTAAGTCTAGATCTGCACTGCTTTTAGGTTCAGGTCACTGATTTCTTAGTACATAATTTAAACTTAGGTTCTAAGGCAAGCTCTAGCTATAAGACCCCAACCTTTAGAAATTGAATCCCAACTTTCAAATAAAATTAATCACTCAAACCTAAATTTCTTTCAATAAAATTAAAGCATAACACTTAGGATAGGCCGGGGTGTTTCTGAAGTGTTTCAGAATCCCAAAGCACCCCTACCCTTCCTCCTTTGACCTCCAAAAATAAGTGTTAAAATTTGATCCATTCCCGATTAAAATTCCAGTCCTTACCTCCTTTGACATCCAACTTTGAAATCTTAACTAAAGTTTTTACCACTATTTTAATCGAGAGCTTTTGTAGGAGACTCTAGTTTCCTACGATGTAATTAACTACAAGAGCTTGCACTTGTAGGAGATTTAGAAACCCATATCATATCTTTAAAATAAAAATTTTCAAAACTTTAATTAATTATCTTTTGAAATATCAAATATAATGACCATTATCGTCATTATCAAATGATTGATAATAAATGATATATTCCATCTTTAGAAAAATGTATTATTGTATTATCATAATTTTGATTATGAAATAAATGATCCCTTTATCCAAATTAATGTAGTGAAACACTCGATCAAATCTCATTTTGACCCTTTAAGATCATATGTCATTCTTTTCTGAGGTTGACTCCGATAATCATGATGAATTCAAAGTTTTGTAATTTGAACCCATTGGGGAATGATATGTTCAACTTTTGAGGAGATATATCATTCATAATGATGTGTTTAATTTCAAAATTCAAGAAATCAAAATTTCCCAAAGAAAATTAATCTTTTTCAAAACAAACTCTTTTTTATTTAAACAATATCAAAATGATGACTCCGCTGAGGATAAATCTCACTCTCCATCCTTAATAGCGATACAAATTTTGTTGCACCAGTTGTTTTGACTATCTTTTCTTCTGTTGGTCCCTCTACCCATTTCTTTCTTGGGGCGAGTGTTGCCAACATCAATTAAGACATGTCAAAAAAGAGGTGAGTGTAGGAAACCTCTATCAAACTCTTGACTTTGATATTTTCCTTTAAGTTCATTTGTAGAGAAAATGAGTCATGCTAAACTCCTTCTAAATTCTCCAATATATATTGCAAACTAGCATGCAAATAAATCTTAATCATGCTAAGTTTCACTATTTATAAAAAATATCTTAATTTCAAAATCACAGTTTCAAGTCTTTAACAAAATTTGATCTATTTCAAATCTTAATTAATCACTATATTCTATCATTACATATGATATTATAACTCCTATAATTTGGTATGTGTGATAGAATATAGTTTTATTTTTTAAATTTGATTCTAGAGTTCAAATCTTTCAATAAAAAGTAATCTTTGATACTTCACTCGTAAACCATTTATCGGGTTAAAAGAGTCAAGTCAACTTCTTAGAATATGCCCCTCCAAATTTTTTGTAAACTTTACATTGAACATGAATTCAACATATTGAGTTTCAAAAATAAGGGGAGATGCTACCAAATTTTTAAAATTTCAAATTCCTTCCAGAATCATCTAGATCCAATCGTCATTGCCATATGTTTAATGCTAAGCTAGTCAATACAGTGAAAGAGTCAGGTCAAGGTCTCCAGATTTTTCCTTAATATTTGTTAACCACTATGTTGAAAACAAAAGTCAACATTTTGAGTTTCAAAAGTGAAGGAAATTCTTTCAAACCAACTTCAATCGCTATTTCCATGTGTCTTCTATAACATTCTGTTATAGTTGAACATATATAACGCAAATCCAAAACTCCTATCAAATCTTGGCTTTGACATTTCATCCACAAACCATTTAGTGGGGTGAAAGAGTTAAGCCTAATTTCTTAGGTTCTTCCTATCATTTTGTGAAAGTACATATTTGAGTAATGCTTAATATGTTGAATTTCAAAATTTAAAGGAGATTCGTTCGATTCCAACCTTAAGTTCAAATTCAATTTCAATCTTAATTAAAATTCAATTTCAACCTTGAATTCAAATCCAATTTTAACCTCAATATTCAAATTCAAATTCAAACTTAAGTTTAAATTCAACTTCAACCTTAAACTCAAGTTTTATTTCAACTTCAAATTCAACATCCAATTTGATTTTAAATTCAAATCAGGACTTTGACATTTTTCATCAAAGTCAATTGGCAGAGCAAAATAGTCAAGTTTAACTCCTAAGTTCCACTTGTCAATTTTATGAACCCCGTGTTATGTGTAAACTAAACACAATTGAGTTATAAAATTTTGAATATAATCAAAGTAAAAACTTAAATTCCATTTTAAAATCATTAATTCAAGACACTTTCTTAATTCCAATAACTTAAGTATACTCTGTTTGAATAGTTGCTATTTGAATGAGTTATATTTGTGCAACTTATGTAGTTTTGATGATTCCAAACATTATTGTTCAGATGTATAGTTATCTCCTAACAATTTTAGAAGATTTGCACTTGCTCTTGTGTGTACTAACATTTCAGGAAAATCAGACTCCAGACTACGAAAACTTCAAATCAAATTCAACATATGATATTTTGTTTATTTGAAGTTTGTCTTTTCTTTGAATTAATTTTGAAAGGGAGTGATTGTAATTGAGTGAATAAAATCTCACACACACAAATTAGGAGATCATGAAATTCTATACTGATCGTACAGGACGATATTTATCGTACTGGACAATCTGTCAGTTATCTCCTATAGAGCACTTGGAACGAATAGGAACTTGCTTTGAAAAATTTTTCTAAGTCCTATTCGTCCAGGACGAATTTTAATATCGTCCCGGACGATGGGTTCTCTGTAAACATTTCGTCCAGACGAATTTTACCATCGTACTGGGCGACCAGTCATCTGGAAAAATTTCGTCCAGACGAAAATAAATATCGTACCGGACGAACAGCTCTCTGGAAAATTTTCGTCCAGACGAAACCAAATTATCGTCCCCGGCGATTGGCTCTCTGGAAAATTTTTGTCCAGAAGAAATAAATAATCGTCCAGGACGATCGGCTCTCTGGAAAATTTTCGTCCAGACGAACATATTTTCGTCCAAACGATAAACCGACTTAGGACAGTTTTCAGCAGTTTCTAGAACCGACCTTGTAATAACCGTTCGTACTGGACGAACATAGTTCGTACAGGACGATCAGCTGTACGAAGTCATTTCGTACACATATACAAATTGGGTCGTTTCAGATCGTTTAAGTAAAATCGTCCAGGACGATCCAGGATCGTACGGGACGATCCACTGCGTACAGAATTGAAAACTTGCAGTTTTTGGGCGGTTTTTCATGTCTTTTGTATAAATAGTCCAAATTAGACTGCCACCCAATCTTTTTGTCATTTGATCTTCATGCCTATTGAGAGAATAGCCAAGGGGAGAGTGGAAGAGAGCATTCAAAGGAGGATTCCTACCATTGGAGCAAGAAGGCTTCACTTGGATTGCTAAGGTAAGAATCTCTACTTGTGAAATTGGATTTCTTCACTCTTTTCTTTCTTCCTTCTAGATTCTTGTGAGAAGATCATTCAAGAAGGTCCGGTTCACTGCCGACACTTAGAGAGTGTGAACAGACGTGGGTTCTCTGCCTACACTAGGAGAGTGTAAAAGGAAGGAGGTTCTCTGCCTACACTTGGAAAGTGTGAACAGCCGTAGGGTTCTCTGCCCACACTAGGAGAGTGTGAAAGGACGACGGTTCTCTGCCAGCACTGTGGATTGTGTAAAAGGATGACGGTTCTCTGCCGCACCGGGTAGTGGTGAAAAGAGGGTTTTGTACAGGCTTCTCCGCCTTGCTGTGGGTGCTAAAGGAGAGTCACTTTGTGGTATTAGTGCAATACTCAGAGGGTGCCTCTGAGGAGTGGATGTAGGTCTGGTTATAGACCGAACCACTATAAATCTGGTGTCAATTACTTTATTGCTTTTACGTTTCCGCATTTTAAATTTCAGTTTTAACAACTCTGTGGTTAAAAAACATTTTTCTACAAACTTTAAAAGAAAATTTTATTTCGGTTCAACTTTAATTTTAAGAGGGTTTAAAATTTTTAAAACTACCAATTCACCCCCCTCTTGGTAGCCGTGGGACATTTACTTAGGCTTAACAACCTAATTACTAGACTCAACAAGTGGTATCAGAGCATTGTTTCAAAATCATAAGTTTGAACTACTTTTTGATTAACGTAGATGGCTACATTTGGAAACCGAAACACACCTGAGGGTTACTCTATCACTAGACCTCCACTGTTTGACAATATTCCTTTTGATTTTTGGAAAACACGCATGTCTACTTTCTTACAGTCACTTGATTATCGCATGTGGATGTTAGTCCAGGAAGGTTACACAAAACCAACTAGATTAGTTGATGGAATTAGGGTAGATACACCCTATGCAGATTGGACTATAGAAGAACGTGACTTAGCACAATTAAATGCGAAATGTTTAAATAGTTTCTTTTGTGCTTTAAAATCTGAAGACTACATGCGAGTTTCCACTTGTAAAAGCGGAAAAGACATATGGGATAGACTTTGTATTACTTATGAAGGGACAAATGAGGTTAAGCAATCAAGACTCAATATCTTGTTACATGACTATGAATTATTTCGCATGAAACCTAATGAATCTATATCTGACATGTACACAAGATTCACTCAAATTGTCACCTCTTTGCATGCACTTGGTAGGGAATTAACTAATGCTGAAATGGTTAATAAGATTCTTCGTTGTTTACCTACTGCATACGATGCTAAAATTACTGCAATTACAGAGTCAGAAGATCTGAACATTTATTCTATTGACAATCTTCTTGGTTCACTCATTGCTTACGAGCAAGGAGTAAGTCAAAGAAAGATTGATGCAGGTGAACCAAGAAAGGACAAGAGTATTGCACTAAATGTGGAAGAGTCAGAAAGTGAACACTCACAACCTGAGGATGAAGATGATATAGCACTGATGACTAGACAATTCAAAAGCTTTTTAAAGAGGAAGCAGAAGAGACGCCAGCAATGGAATAGAGGTAAGTATAACAGAAATGGCAAGGTTTCTAATGAAGTGATTTGTTATGAATGCAGGAAACCAGGTCATATAAAGACTGATTGTCCAAAACTCAAAACCACTCCTAGCAAGGAGAAGGTAGAGGAGAAACCAATGGTAAAGAAGGGCAAGAAGAAGTTTCAAAAGGCTTTTTTGGCGGACTCAGCTTCAGACTCATCTGAGACTGAAAAAGAAGAAGAAGTCACCAACCTTTGCTTGATGGCAGATAAAGCTGAACAATCAGATCAAGAAGAGGTATACTCTCACACAAGACCTCGTGAGAGTATATGGTACCTGGACAACGGATGTTCTAAGCACATGACTGGAGATACTGCTCAATTCATAACGCTGGAAGCCAGGAGTGGAGGCAAGGTTACACTTGGAGATAATACCACAAAGAAAGTGGTTGGATCAGGTATGATTGGAAATTTGAAAATTTTTTTCATAGATAATGTTTTATTAGTTGAAGGTTTGAAACATAATTTACTTAGCATAAGTCAGCTATGTGATAAGGGCTATAATGTAAAATTTTTTACCTACTAGCTGAATAATTAGCCTAAATGGGAAAATTGTTTTAAATAGAAAAAGGGTGAATAATGTCTACATGCTAGATTTAAATTGTATTCAATCTCCTACTGCTTTTTGTTTGAAGACTGTTTCTGATGAATCATGGCTTTGGCATAGGAGACTTTGTCATTTTAGTATGAAAAATCTTAGAAAAATTACCCAAAAGAATTTGGTGAGAGGAATACCTAAACTAGACTTTACTAAGGACCATCTGTGTGATGCATGTCAATTAGGAAAACAAGTGAAGTCCTCTTTTAAGTCCATTAAAGATCTTAGGACCAGTAAACTTTTAGAAATTCTACACATGGATCTTTTTGGACCAGTAAGCACTGTTAGTCTAGGAGGAAAGGTATATGGATTTGTTATAGTAGATGATTTTTCAAGATTCACCTGGGTTAAATTTCTTTTTCATAAGAGTGAATCATTTGAGGAATTCAGAAATTTTTCAACTTGGATACAAAGAAAACTAGGATGTGAAATAATTTCTATACAAAGTGATCATGGAGGAGAATTTGAAAATGATAGATTTGAAGATTTCTGTAAAGAAAAGGGGATTGATCACAATTTTTCTGCACCTAGAACTGCTCAACAAAATGGAGTAGTTGAAAGAAAGAACATAACATTAATAGAAGCCGCCCGAGCAATGTTAGCAGAATACTCTCTTCCTAGATATTTTTGGGCTGAGGCGGTTAGTACTGCATGCTATGTTCTGAATAGGGTGAATGTGAGATCAAATTTGAATAAAACACCCTATGAGTTGCTAAAAGGAAGAACACCAAATTTGTCTCATTTGCATGTATTTGGTTGCAAGGTGTTCATACATAATAATGGAAAATCTGCCTTAGGAAAATTTGATCCAAAATCAGATGAAGGAATTTTTGTTGGATATTCAAGTGTTGGAAAATCTTATAGAGTATTCAACAAAAGAACTTTAGTCATTGAAGAAACCACACATGTTGTTTTTGATGAAAATGGAAATATGGAAGAGCGAAAAGTTGTTGAAGAAGAAATTGAAGAAAACTCCCAAAAGATTGATAGATTAAATTTGGAAGAAAATGTGGAAGAAAATTTAGAAAGAGAAGACCCTTTGCCTAGAGATTTGAGATTTTCTAAAAACCACCCAAAGGAATTAATCATAGGTGAACCAAGTGAGGGTGTTAGAACTAGGCGTGGATTAAACAAGGAAGTCAATCATTCAGCCTTTATTTCAACTATTGAACCCACTAACATTGATCAAGCACTTTCAGATGAATTTTGGATATTGTCCATGCAAGAAGAGTTGAATCAATTTGTAAGAAATAAAGTTTGAGAACTAACTACAAGGCCAAAAGATCAAAGTGTTGTTGGAACCAAGTGGGTGTTCAAAAATAAAATGAATGACTCAGGAGTAGTCATTAGAAATAAGGCTAGATTAGTAGCTAAGGGGTATAACCAAATTGAAGGAATTGATTTTGAGGAAACTTTTGCCCCTGTAGCTAGACTTGAAGCAATTAGGGTTTTACTAGCCTTTGCCTGTTTTAAAGGTTTTAAATTGTTTCAAATGGATGTCAAAAGTGCCTTTTTAAATGGAGTAATTGAAGAAGATGTTTTTGGAGAACAACCTCCAGGTTTTGAAAATTCTAAATTTCCAAATCATGTTTTCAAATTAAAAAAGGCATTATATGGATTGAAACAGGCACCTAGGGCTTGGTATGAGAGGTTAAGCACCTTCCTACTTGAAAGATCTTTTGAAAAAGGAAGTGTGGATACAACTCTCTTTTTAAGGAAAATTGGAAAGGATATACTTATTGTTCAAATTTATGTGGATGACATCATCTTTGGATCTTCAAATAAACATCTTTGTGATGATTTTTCTAAAACAATGAGTAGTGAATTTGAAATGAGTCTAATGGGAGATTTAAATTACTTTCTAGGATTTAGCATTAAGCAACTTGAGGAAGGTACTTTTCTTAGTCAAACCAAATATATTAAGGACATCCTCAAAAAATATGAAATGGACAATGCTAAACCTGTTAGTACACCAATGAGTTCTTCAGTTCAGTTGGATAAAGACCTTAAGGGAAAATCTGTTGATCAAAAGAAATTTAGAGGGATAATTGGATCTTTACTTTACTTGACTGCTAGCCGACCAGATATAATGTTTAGTGTTTGCCTATGTGCTAGATTTCAATCAGATCCAAAAGAATCACATTTGACAGCAGTGAAAAGGATTTTAAGATATCTACTAGGAACTCAAAACTTAGGAATTTGGTATCCTAAGTTTAGCTCTTCATTTGAAATTATTGGTTACTCAGATTCTGACTTTGCAGGCTGTAGAGTGGATAGGAAAAGCACTTCTGGAACATGTCAATTCATTGAAATTCATTAGTTTCATGGTCTAGTAGAAAACAAAATTCAGTGGCACTATCTACTGCAGAAGCAGAATACATTGCATTAGGAAGTTGTGTGGCACAAGTACTTTGGTTAAAACAACAGTTGATTGACTTAGGATTAACTATAGGCACTATTCCAATTTATTGTGACAATACTAGTGCAATTTGTATTTCCAAAAATCCTATTCAACATTCTATAACCAAACACATTGATATAAGGCATCATTTCATAAGGGATCATGTATCCAAAGGAGAAATTGAACTCATACATGTTTTAACTGAAAATCAACTTGCAGACATTTTTACAAAACCTTTAGCCTTTGATACCTTCAGTACTTTAAGAACAAGGCTTGGTGTTATTGATTTGAATGCTTAACCAAAATGTCTTTGCAACATTGATACTTGTTGTGTTTTGTTTTTGTGATTTTGTGAATTTTGTGTGTTTTTGTATGAATTGTTTTTGGATTTATGATTTTTGTCTTATGTTTTCTGTGTTGTTGATTGTTTTTGTTGATTTTGTTAAATTAAAAAATTTAAAATAAAATTTTTTTTGGAGGAAATCGTCCAGGACGAAATATTTTCGTACGGGACGATGTGTTAAGAAACAGTTTGCGCGAATTTAACCCATTTTGAGAGCAGTTTTTTTATTGGATCGTCTGTACGATCTGTGATCGTCCAGTACGAATTTTTTCTTTTTCTCAAACGTCGGGACGATTGAATGCAGCGGTTGAGTGGATAAGACAGTTTTTAATACGAACTTCGTCTGTACGAAATTTTTTTCGTATGTACGAACATGTGTCGATTCATTGTAGGGGACGGTTTTCAAGAGTCATTAAAACGAAACGCTTTTCGATCGTCTGTACGAAATTTTTTCGTATGTACGATCGGTCAAGTCAAAAAGCCTGTACGAAGGGACGCATCGTAAGTTGTGTAGAATACGAAAAGCCGTTACATTTTGGACGAATTGGATCATCTGTACGAAATTACTTTGTCCAGACGAACGATAATTTTTCGTCCAGGACGAATATTTTCGTCCAGGACGAACGTATCGTTTTTCTTTAAATATGAAGGCTTTCAAACTTGAAAATCACACTTTCAAAACATCTTTTTCAATCCCTTTCTACATCAAATCAACTATGGCCTCCTCTAGCAAAAGACAAAAAGTTTTGGTGAAGAAACCTAACAGGAATGCCCCTGACAACTTCCTTTCCAAAGAAAATGAGGAATCTTTTCCTCGTTTTGCATCTGCAAAAATCACTCCGTCTCGCATTCTTATCCAAACGGAGTTGAAATTTCGGGTATTACACCTCTTCGCCTCAACCCAATTTCATTTCATTCTTTCTCTTGTCCACCTCTACAATAAGCAAACCTACCATTACTTCCTAGCCAACATGAGTTTCAATTCTGACCACTCTATCATTAGTTCTTTTGTTTTTAAGAAAAAAGTTGAGATCACCAAGCACGACCTTGGTGCATTTTTAAACTTAAGGACTGAAGGATATAGAGCCCACACCCTAATGTCAGAAAACATCTTCCATTGGTATGAAATCAATAGGGTAATTAGAGAAAATACAATTGACAATCATGTTGCTAGAGTGGCCGGTATGACCCAAGATGCCCGAATCATCTAGCATATCCTTAGATCCTCAATTATTCCTAAAGCTGGTGATAGGATTAACATTACTCCTCTCCTCTCTTGTCTAACTTTTTTAATCATGAAAAGACAACCTATTGATGAAGCCCAACTCATCCTAGATCATATCTATGGGCTTTCAGAAATAGGACATCCTGATCAGAAGAGGAAGAAGAACATTTCTTTAGGGCACTTGATTACTTATGTTTTGGAGAAGAAGTACAATATAGTCCATCCTGATGAGGAATATGAAGAGCCAGTTTACTACAACGATGCATCATTCAGACTGCTCTTCAAGGAGGAAAAAGAAAAAGAAAAAGCACATGGCAGTGCTTCAGAAGAAGAAGAAGAAGGAGTGCAAGCTTCTGCTTCTCAATCAGATTACCAGAATCTGATTGAGAGATTTGATAGACTAGAGACTCACATTGATCAAAGGTTTGATCAATTTGATGCTCATCTTACGCAGCAGCAACATGACATTGGTAACATTAGAGATGAAGTTCATGAAATAAATACCAATGTAATGTTGATGGCCTCCTACTTCAACCTCTTTGGCGGCATTCCTCCTCCTCCTCCTCCAGAACAGTAGAAGTTTTTTTATGTGTGTCTGTTGTATTTTTTGTTTTGTTGTTTTGTTTTTTATCTTATATGTGTTATTGTGATTGTTGTTATGTTTTTTTTAGGTTCAATGTTTTTTATGTAATTTTTTTTTAATCAATGAAAGTTTGTTTGTCTTAGATTTGTTTTGAAATGTGGCTAATCTTTATGAATTTCATTAATATTGTTTTTAATCTACATTGTGCTCAAATTCGATTGTAATGTGAGATTATCTATATTAGAAAATCTAGACTTTCTAAATTTATAATTTGTTTATAACTTGTTGTATTTAGAATTTTTAAATTCATGTCTATTCATTTAGACTACATAAAATTTAATATTGTTATTGCAATTTTGATGTTATCTTATTTTGTATTTCTATGCTCAAATGATGTTTATGCACCTAGAAATATTTGAAATGTTAGATTATAGATTTTGGAAAGAATTGGTCAAATTACTCTTGAAAATTGTACAAATGTACAAAAATCAAAAGGGATTCGCAAAAATTTGCAAAGTGAAAAAGAGGCACAAAATAAGCCCAACCAAAGACAAATGCACAAAAATGTGCTCCAAAACTTTGAAAAGATGTGCAAAGCACCACATGAGGTAATTCTCTTCTTTCCAAATTCGTTTAATCTCTTAATTCAAGTTGATCTAATGTTCATTTATATTCTATTGAACTTTGAAATATAGAATTTTTTTTACATCTCACTTGTAATGATTTTCAATAATCAAAATGTCTAAATTGAATCATGTCTTTGATAAATTCTTCTTACTTACAATGTTTTATCATTTCATAAATTTTATGAATTTCTATGATTGACCTAATATCTTTAGTTTAAAATTGCATACCCTATGTCAAATCACAATTTAGATTAAATTTTAACAATGAATTTCATATTATTATTTACATTTCTTGTCTTTTTCTTCCTCACTTTTTGTTGCTGTCAAAAAGGGGGAGAAATTATTATGTTTGTGTTTGTGTTTTTGTGGTTTGTATTTTCTGTGTTAAAGTGTTTTTGTGGTTTGTATTTTCTGTGTTAAAAATTTTTGAAAAACATAAATATTGTTCTTTAATGCCTCCTTATTTTAATGTACTCATAAATTCAGGGGGAGTTTAGGAGATAAGAGATTTGTTTTAACTTGAAATCATACTAATAATAATTGTTTTGCCATCATCAAAAAGGGGGAGATTGTTTGAATAGTTGCTATTTGAATGAGTTATATTTGTGCAACTTATGTAGTTTTGATGATTCCAAACATTATTGTTCAGATGTATAGTTATCTCATAACAATTTTAGAAGATTTGCACTTGCACTTGTGTGTACTAACATTTCAGGAAAATCAGACTCCAGACTACGAAAACTTCAAATCAAATTCAACATATGATATTTTGTTTATTTGAAGTTTGTCTTTTCTTTGAATTAATTTTGAAAGGGAGTGATTGTAATTGAGTGAATAAAATCTCACACACACAAATTAGGAGATCATGAAATTCTATACTGATCGTACAGGACGATATTTATCGTACTGGACGATCTGTCAGTTATCTCCTATAGAGCACTTGGAACGAATAGGAACTTGCTTTGAAAAATTTTTCTAAGTCCTATTCGTCCAGGACAAATTTTAATATCGTCCCGAACGATGGGTTCTCTGTAAACATTTCGTCCAGACGAATTTTACCATCGTACTGGGCGACCAGTCCTCTGGAAAAATTTCGTCCAGACGAAAATAAATATCGTACCGGACGAACAGCTCTCTGGAAAATTTTTGTCCAGACGAAACCAAATTATCGTCCCCGGCGATTGGCTCTCTGGAAAATTTTCATCCAGACGAAATAAATAATCGTCCAGGACGATCGGCTCTCTGGAAAATTTTCGTCCAGACGAACATATTTTCGTCCAAACGATAAACCGACTTAGGACAGTTTTCAACAGTTTCTAGAACCGACCTTGTAATAACCGTTCGTACTGGACGAACATAGTTTGTACAGGACAATCAGCTGTACGAAGTCATTTCGTACACATATACAAATTGGGTCGTTTCAGATCGTTTAAGTAAAATCGTCCAGGATGATCCAGGATCGTACGAAACGATCCACTGCGTACAGAATTGAAAACTTGCAGTTTTTGGGCGGTTTTTCATGTCTTTTGTATAAATAGTCCAAATTAGACTGCCACCCAATCTTTTTGTCATTTGATCTTCGTGCCTATTGAGAGAATAGCCAAGGGGAGAGTGGAAGAGAGCATTCAAAGGAGGATTCCTACCATTGGAGCAAGAAGGCTTCACTTGGATTGCTAAGGTAAGAATCTCTACTTGTGAAATTGGATTTCTTCACTCTTTTCTTTCTTCCTTCTAGATTCTTGTGAGAAGATCATTCAAGAAGGTCCGGTTCACTGCCGACACTTGGAGAGTGTGAACAGACGTGGGTTCTCTGCCTACACTAGGAGAGTGTAAAAGGAAGGAGGTTCTCTGCCTACACTTGGAAAGTGTGAACAGCCGTAGGGTTCTCTGCCCACACTAGGAGAGTGTGAAAGGACGACGGTTCTCTGCCAGCACTGTGGATTGTGTAAAAGGACGACGGTTCTCTGCCGCACCGGGTAGTGGTGAAAAGAAGGTTTTGTACAGACTTCTCCGCCTTGCTTTGGGTGCTAAAGGAGAGTCACTTTGTGGTATTAGTGCAATACTCAGAGGGTGCCTCTGAGGAGTGGATGTAGGTCTGGTTATAGACCGAACCACTATAAATCTGGTGTCAATTACTTTATTGCTTTTACGTTTCCGCATTTTAAATTTCAGTTTTAACAACTCTGTGGTTGAAAAACATTTTTCTACAAACTTTAAAAGAAAATTTTATTTCGGTTCAACTTTAATTTTAAGAGGGTTTAAAATTTTTAAAACTACCAATTCACCCCCCTCTTGGTAGCCGTGGGACATTTACTTAGGCTTAACAACCTAATTACTAGACTCAACATACTCAAATGGCTGGGAAACCCATCTTCTCACTCGATAGAAACTTGATAGTTAAAGAAATCACCTATGGTAATTCAATCCAATTTGGAATAGAATTTCAAAATTTCAAGTTATCATTCATCGGAGAAGAAATCATTGATTTGTTCACTGGAACTCAAAAGGATTTCCCCTCGGTGGAAGTTACTATAGGGTCAGGAGCATACTCCCCTATCTCTAAGATGGAGGTTGAAGTCACCCCCTTTAACCATTGTATCCTCTACTCAGGAGGATAAGAACCAGAAGTCAATAGCAATGAACAAGTCACCATTTTAATCTGAGATTGGGTCAAGTTCTAACGCCCCTTTCGTCAGCAAGAATTGGAAGAAGAACTACCTTAAAAGAGCTAAAAAAAAAGAACCTTAAGGCTAGAAAGACTGCTGAGTCAGAAGCTTCAAAGAAAGGCAAATCTGAAGCTAGTTGAGAGTTCGTTGCTCCTTCTATGTACCCCCTCGGTGGAAATCATTTCTATCCTTCTCTTGTTACTCAAAGGATGGAGGTTGTAAAAATTAGAGTTCAATCTCCAATAATCCTTCCTGACTACTACATAGCAAGACTCAATCAAACCAAAATTGAGTATTCACGAGCAAGAGGCCATAGACCCCCAGTTTAGGGTTAAGACCTATCCACTCTACTAGAATATATTAGGGCGTGTTAAGAAACTACTTAGGGTCCCACTCTCTTGACTACTAGGCCACTAGTAATTTAAGAGGGAAAATAATTTAAGATTACGTCACACAGTGATACCGTCAAAATTTAACTTTCAATGGGTTCCTATCATAATAAATCTTTTGATTGCAATGATGCCATATCAACTAGGGATAGCACAGACTCCACAATTATCTCTATTTATAAGGAGATTGTAGGATTCCAATTACATACTAATAGGGTCTTGCTACTTAGACTAGCAAACTTATCAATTTCTCGAGTGTACTGGGTCCAAATTTTCAAGACAAATTGATTCACCATTTTAATGGAAATTGACCTCTACCTTAAGTCTTAAGTAGGAGAAAGTTGTAGTTCTCCATCAAATGTTTAGATGCCCTTCCCTCCCACCACTTTGGTGGGTTAAATTAACTTTTGAATTGAAATTCGTATCAAACTTAAGTTGATTTAAGAAATTAAAATTTTATCAATCTTCTAGAAATCTTCAATCTTAATTGGCAATTCTCGCATGTCTTAAATCTATTCAAAGATTTTCTTAGTCAAGTTGACATTCCTGTAAAAAGATTGGGTCTACTATGAGGATTATTATTCTTGTATAAGAGAATTAGTTCTCTTCTCTAATACTTGATATATAATCCCAATATTCAAAAAGACAAGAATTATTTTGAGATTTTAAAGAATGTAAAGCTTCCTCTCAAAATTAATTGAAATTAAAAGATATGCGAATGTGCTAAAAGTCAAAAGATGGGTGAATGCTCAAAATCATTCAAAAGATGCGCAAAGTGCATCACCAGAAAAATAGAAGAAGAGTAAGAGGCCTTCCTTTCTTTAAATTTTTAAATCTCAACGAAAAAACCAGATCACATTTAAATACTTAACTTTTAAAGTCTTGAATCCAGATTCTTCACCATGCATGAATTATTTGTCAAATAGAAAAATGTCATGCAATAGAATTGAGAAGATCAAATTTCTACTTCTAGCTTAAAACATTTTGAAATTGATCTTAAATCAAAATATTCAAGGGAGACCCCAATTTAGTTTCTAGGAATCTTGTTCAAGGTTAGCAAAACCTAAGTTCTTAAATCTTTCAAGATTAGTTGGAGTAGAACCACTTCTCACTGCACTTGCAAGTTTGTTCCCATTTGTCATTTTGATAGGGTCCAAATTATTAGAAGAAATTTCCAATAAAATGAGAAAATCTTCTACTCCTAGAAAAATTCAAATCTCATCCTTTAGGAATGTATATAAGTCCTCACGCATAGGCATCTTTTCCTTCAAGGCCTTCTCTAAGAAATTACACTCTATGATGGGTCCAAGATTAACCCCATTAGAGGAGTATTTTATAATGCTGGGAATTACTGTTCAAAATCAAACTATAATTAAGCAAAGTGCATGAATCTGATTCAAGGAGTTTGAGGGCCTAAAAAAAGTCAAATTCATGCTCAATAAAGTTTGAAAGTCCATAAATTATGGGTGATTCAAGATCTTGATAAAATGTGTTACTTTAGAACTCCCCAAGGTGGAGACTTGGTCGAAGTCTTTTAGTGACATATTTTAATCCATCATAAAATAGATGGAAAGCTTGAATAAATGTTGAATGGATCATTCACTATAACGATGATCTTTGAGGAAGTTCCCATCAACTGATCAACCCTGAAGGTTGCTACTCGCCATTTTTAAACATCTAGGCGGCTCTCCAGGAAGTATCATGCCAGATGAGTATCAAATTCAATGTCAATAAAACACTCTTAAAAAAATCTCAAAATTCAAAGTGAAAATATTCCAGATTCAGACCTCTATCTGAAATCAAAATTTTAATTAATCTCAAACCACATAAAATTCAATTGAGATCCAAAGTTCAAAAGTCATATCTAATTTAAAACTAAAATCATTATTCTCTAGTCTTTTAAGGATAGGTGTGAGTCTCTGTGCTTCCTTTCCTTAGGATTAGACTGCTAGTGGTGGAGCAAGCCCCTTGTGGCACCATCCTAGCATCTAGAATCAAATTCGGGTTAGATAATTTTTACCAAAAATCCTTAGAGGTTTAGGTAGACTATCTCCTTGAATAGTTCCCCTAGTTAGATGTGAGTCTCCATGCTTTCTAGCTAGGTTAGTCAATGAAAATCAAAAATAAATTTGATCTTTTAGGAGTAGGTGTGAGTCTCTATGCTTCTTATCTCTAAGGTTTTTGAAAAACTAATGGTGGATTTAAGCCTGTTGGACCCCACTATAGTTCAGTCACTTTCTCTTCCTTAATGTTAGGTGTGAGTCTCTATTCTTTCTTTCCTTACGATTAGATCCACTAGTGATGGAGCACTCCCTTTGTGGCATCATCATAGTTTCAAATTTCAAATCTAATCCTCTATGGGAAGCAATGCTTCCTTCCCAAATAATCATCCAGCTTTCTCATCCTTAATGTTAGGTGTGAGTCCCTGTGCTTCCTTTCCTTAGGATTAGATCAACTAATGATGGAGCATGCACTCTGTGGCACCATCCAAATTTAAAATTTCAAATTTAATTCTCTACGGGAAGCAATGATTCCTTCCTATATGATCATCCAGCTTTCTATTCCTTAAGGTTAGGTTTGAGTCCCTGTGCTTCCTTTCCTTAGGATTAGATCCACTAGTGATGGAGCACGCCCTTTGTGGCACCATCCTAGTTTTAAATTATTGATTTGGTCTTTCATGTAGAGCATGTTTCC
This sequence comes from Dendrobium huoshanense, assembly GCA_016618105.1. Taxonomy (NCBI): domain Eukaryota; kingdom Viridiplantae; phylum Streptophyta; class Magnoliopsida; order Asparagales; family Orchidaceae; genus Dendrobium; species Dendrobium huoshanense. Next base: position 40,058,286 of record CM028348.1, on the reverse strand, counting down.
TCTTCATAATATTACCCTCTAGTGATGGAGCACGCCCTCTATAGAACCATCATAAATTCAAAATCAAGATCTGAACTCTAATGGGAAGTAATGTTTTCTTCCCACATGATCCTTAAATCCTCTTTTCCTTAAGGACAGATGTGAATCATCCTTCTTTTTTTCATTATGATTAGATTTTCTAGTGATGGAGCACACCATCTATGGCACCATCTTAGATTCATATTCTACACCTGATCCTCTATGGGAAGCAAAGCTTCCGTCCCACATGATCATTCCAGTCTTCTTCTCCTAATGGTTAGGTTATTTTCTTCCTTAGGATTAGATCTACTAGTGGTAGAGTACACCCCTCATGGAATTATACTAGTATCAAATTTAATTTCAATCCTATATAGTTAAGAGTTCTTCCTTTTTATATGATCATTTAATCTTCTTTTCCTTAGAGTTTAGGTACTCCCTTCCCTTAGTACCGGATCTACTAGTGGTAGAGTACGCCCCTCGCGGCACTACCATAGTGTCAATTCAAATTCCATAATCAACCTTCTTTCCTTAGGGTTAGATATTTCCTTCCCTTAGGATCAGAGCCCACTAGTGGTAGAGTACGACCTTTGTGGCACTATCCTAGTATCTATTCAAAATTCAATCTTCTATGGTTAGGTTTTCCCTCCTTTAGAATCAAAACCCATACTTGATCCTCTATAGTTAGTAAATCTTCCTTTATATACAATCACCTAGGCTTTCTTTTCCTCTAGGGATAGATTTTTCCTTCCCTTAGGATTGGATTCACTAGTGGTAGAGTAAGCCCTCTACGGCACTACCCTGATATGATTTCAAAACTCAATTTCCTTAGGATCAAAAATCCAAACTTGACCTTTGAATTTGGTCAACGCCAGTATGTGCAATAGAACTCCGTTCTATTACACATATTGGGGGTCCATTTGTTGACCTCATTTTTGTATGAGGTCACTTGGACCTATCCTGACCCTGAATCATTCTAACATCCAGACCACTCTAGACTATAGGATCCTTCTAGATCCAGACCCTAGGGTCAAATCCAGAATTTCAAACCCAAAATCCAAGGATAAAGGATCTACCTTGAAAGCCTTCTCCAAGGATTTTTCAAATACTTAAAACCCCAATCAAATGACCTCTAGTTCCAAGTCCATCAGTTGCATATTGACAAGTCATGTCTCTAGAGGCAACTCTCTAAATTTGAACCCTTTCTATGGTCTCTAACTCCAAAAATTAAATTTAAATCCAAATGATATAAAACCTTTAAATATTTATCACCTATGCCACTATATATGCCACCTAATAGATCCTGACCTTAGAGCTTTCTCCAAAGCCTCCAACCACTTTCAGACCATTGATTATGACTCATTAAGTATTAAATTGCATTTTGGTTGACCCATTTTGACCCCTAGTTGTCTAGGGGTCAAAATGACCAAAATGCCCCTTAAGGGCAATTTTGAAGTTTTCTCCAAACTTCAACTTGGCCATTTCAAATTAAACCTCAAAACATCTTCCAATGCATCCTAATCATCATTAGGAGTGCAATGGACTCAAGCCTTGACTATGGTCAAGCTTGGTTGATAAGGTCAAAACTTTTTGACCAAAATACCCCTTAGGGGATTGACTGGTCATTTTCAACAAATGACCTCCCCAAACCTTGAGGCCACCTCCAATGAACTAAAAAAAAAAAATCATTTCAAACTTGTAGAACCCTTGACCCTAGGTTAACCAGGTTGACCCAGTCATCCAGGTTTGACTCAATTAACTCTTTAGATCTTCTCACATGAAACAAACCTATTTAAATCCCCTTAAACCTTCAAACCTAACTTAATATTTGATTTCAAAGCACCTCAAATGTTGAGTCAAGTCATGCTTGATTTGACCAGCTCAATCATTTTTGACCTTGTCAAACCTCTCCACATTTATATACATATGCTCAGGTTCTAGCCCTTAAACTTAAAACCATTTCCAACTCATTTCTTCAGCTCACTAGACCTCTTCCCATGCCACCTCATCTTCCCTTGTGGTAGGTTGATAGGTCAAATAGTCAGTATGGGCTTTTGGAGGGGTCAATGTGGTCAAGTTTTTCTCTAAGCTTTACTTATATTATCCTAGGGGTCTTGGGAGCAGCCGAACTAACTTTTAAAACCTTCCTTACCGCCATCTTAGATGTCCAAATGGCTTTGGACTAGTCAAACAGTCAAACCAATGGTTTAAGGTAGTCAAAGTAGGGCAAATGAGCTCTTAAGGATAATACATTCTTCCTTAATCCATTCCAGTAACTCTAGTAGACTCTAGAACCTTTCTAGGACTTATCACAGCCCTTTGATCAAAATATAATGGCCTTGATCTATCCCAAGTTCTCTTGTACCCTTGATTCCACCTACTCCTAACAACTCTTGGATAAGTTTATTGATCCTAACAACCTACCAAATGTATCCTAGTCGTCCAAATGCACTCAGGCCATTTGAATAGGGAAAAATACCTTAAGAGAGCCTCATTCTAATCCTAACCCTCTCTCTCTACCTATAGCTTCTCAAAGCTAGATCAAGTTTTATTTTGGCTCTCACAAACCTTCTTTTCAATCCTCAAGTTAAAACCCGACGGTTGGAGGCTGTCGGTGATGAGTTACTAGCCAAACTGAAGGCTAACTATGACCAAGGCCTATAGAGCTTGATCCAAAGCTTATATGATTGTGGATTTAAGAGGGAAAATACATGTGTACAATCTACAAGCTTGGAGAAACCAAAAAATCTGAAATCCATTGTTAAAATATCTCAAAATCCCTAGATCTTGGTAAGAACATTTATATTTAAATAACTTTTCGTCAAGTGCATTCTAAACTTCAAAAAATAATTCTCATGAATGCTCTTCATCACTATAGTCTCTATTTAAAATTTCATTCATTTTGATCAAACTTTTGTTTAGAATGAAGGGTTTTTCCATTCTAGGGTTTCGGTTTACACTCCATGAACTACATTGATTCTAGATCGTTAATCGCAGTATCAATAGTCCAGATCACGCTATACCATGTCTCTTCATAACCGCGTGATCCGTATGGTCATCCAGATCTTGGTTCACCGTGATCACAATCGTTCAGTCCAAATAGTGTAGGATCGAATGGTTGATACTCACTGCTAACGTGGATTAGTGATAGCGTGTGGGGCCTGCTGCTGTTCCAATCATGTGGTAATAATTATGCGGTGGCGCAATAAATACCAATGATTGCCCGCTGCCATACGATTTTAAGCCAACCAATAGGAGGCCGTCACATGGCCTCTAGCGGCCGTCAGTGCTGCCACTTTTCAAATTTGATTATAAAATAATTTTAAACTAAAAAAAATATAAATTAAATTTAACTCCAAAATTCAAGTTTAATATATCAATATTTCTAGAAAATTAATTAACTTAATTTAAAATATTAATTATATTTCAATTATTTTAATTATTAAATATTTTTATTTTAAAATTATAATTAATTAAAAATAATTAAGTAATTAAAAAAATTTAAAATATTTTTGAAGTATATTTTAAAATTCCATATAAATATTAATGATATTTTATTTTAAAATTTAATTTAATTTAAAATCTAATCAAATTAAAAAAAATTAATTTATTTATTATAAATAGTTAAATATATTAATATATAATTGATGCTTAGTAAACATTAATTTAAATATTTTTAAATATATATATATATATATATATATATATATATATATCCCATTATTTTAATAAAATAAAATAAAAGGTGATATCCATTTAACACTTTAAAATAAATCATAAAATTTATTTTAAATCATTAATAATTTATCTTTAATTAAATTCTTCCCTTAAACCTTTCAACCAACTAGAATATCAAATAACTTTAACAAATTCCCCTTCTTGGACATGCCCAAGCCACACAGCCTACCTCACTCATTTTAGATGATTTTTTAGGACAAACAACTCTAGTCTTAGGCTAGGCCGGTATTTACTTTTCAACTATCAGCAAGGTTTTCTATGATTTTTTATGCATGCTATTTGATGACGTTGATTGTTTATCTATTTTATGCACCCTAAGTTGTGATTGATTGTGCATTAGATCCACCTCTAGGTTAGGAATGATTTATACTAATTAAATCTTATGCAGGTGACCATGCACATACAAGGTAATTGAAATTAAAGGGGGCATAAATAATATATATATATATATACATAGGTGCTTCAGAAAATGCTAAAGTCCCCCCTTTAAATTAAAAGAGCATGTCCAAGCATGGTTGTGTTTTGAACATTTTTAAATTTAATATATTAATTACTTGAGATGATTTAATTATAGCTTTTAAGGATAACCTTGCAGGTTATTGAGTCTAGATTTTACTGTTCATTCAAATATAATTCAAGTCTATTGAGTAGTAATTTAAAAGTGGCAATTTGAGATGAGATTTAAACATTTAATTTGGAACATAAAGAGGAAGGGTCATCCCTTAGGGGAGAGTCCCTCTCCATTTGGAGATTCAAATTAGGATAATTTTGAAATATCCAAAGAGGAAAGATAACACCCCTTTTGAGGGAGAGTTTCTTTTCATTTAGATGTCTGGACCCGACGAGCCAAGGATCCGTAGAAGGGCGAAGAAGTGAAAAATGAGAAGAATCCCAATTCTCAAAGTCACTTGAGTCTTAGGATTAGAAATTTGGGCTTATTATAAGTTGCACCCTGCCACTTTACTTTTTTGTAATTTTGAGTTATAATATTAAGTGGCTCTTGCCACATAGACTTTGAATTTAATTAATTAATTAATTAATTAATTTATATGTTTTGATTGCGATGTAGGATTATTTACTTTTAGTAATTGTTTACACTTTTCATGTCAATCTTTGTGTTAGCCTGGAACTTGTTCGGAGGCTTGTGAGGGTTTGAATAAACTTTTTCTACTTAAATAAAATTAAAAATAAATTAAGATAACATAGAAACTCTAATGTTCTAAGAAGTAAGCGTGGGATCGCCTGGAGTTCTCATATGTATACTTGTTGCAATTTCTTTCCTTTTATTAGGCACCTCACTGCTTGTGGGTTTTGGTAGACCACTGGCCTATGAGGGTGTAGATATGTCAAGGAGAATTTTTGCATTCTTTAGGGAAAAAATTATTTTTAATCCTTTTTTAAAAACTATTTCATATCTAATTTAAGCATTTAATCAAGTCAATATACATGCATTGCATTAGAGATAAATCTAAATGTATCTAAATATGTAATTGCATTTTACTTTAAGCATCAAACACCTAATATATGTTAAGGGGCCAAATTAAGGATAGCTCTAGATGTTAACCCTATTCTAAAAAACTTGTCTTAAGTAATATCCCTTACCACTGAACATAAAAGGCCAAACTCATGGTTTTAAAATGTTTAGGTGGTTTAGCTGACTCACCAATCTAGGCCAGGGTATGTCCAGATCTACACTGCTATAGCTAGGTTCGAGTCACTAATTTTTTAGTACCCAATTTAGAATTAGGTTCTGAGGCAAGCTCTGGCTATAAGATCTCAACCTTCAGGAATTGAATCTCAACTTTCTAATAAAATTGATCACTCAAACCTAAATCTCTTTCAATCAAATTCAAACCCAACACTTAGAATAGGCTGGGGTGTTTCTGAAGTGTTTTAGAATCCCAAAGCACCCCCTACCCTTCCTTCTTTAATTTCCAAATATAAATGTTCAAATTTGATCCATTCTTGATTGAAAATTCTAGTCCTTCATTCTTTTGACACCCATCTTTGAAATCTTAAATAAAAAATTTACCACTATTTTAATCGAGAGTCTTTGTAGGAGACTCAAGTTTCTTATGATATAATTAACTATGAGGGCTTGCATTTGTTGGAGATTTATAAACCCAGATCAAATTTTTAAAATCAAAATTTTTTGCAAATCCATTACAGCTTTATGCTTAGGAGGTTGGTATATGGAGATTGTGTAAGAAGAGACGGACTATTGGTTTTTCAAGCTAAAGCTTAATCCATGAGTTGAATTGTTTGTTTGGAGGCTATGTATGAATGCAATTCCAACTATAGATTTCTAATTTTTTAGAAGGCTTGCTGATTTAAACCTTTGCATTAGAGGTTGTTTTGAGGTGGAGAATATTGACCATTGTACAACTACATGTCCGAAATTACTGTAGGTTGTTACTGAACTCACGGTGATTCTATGTTCCAGCTTTTAGCTCATTCTCAAATTGTATAAAGAAGTTAAAATCTTATTCGATAAAGAACCCTTTCTTGCCAAAAAATGTACTTTACATTGCTTTTTTATTCATGGATTAATAGAAATAGAGTAAAGCATGGTGATATGGAAGAAAGTAATGTTTTTATTGCTTCTAGAGTCATAAGTTTTATGGATACTTTACATAAAGCCAAGTTCATATTGGGCAACTGGGGTACTAAACAGTCTTCAAGCCCGTCTAAAATTTGGCACTCCCATCCACCTAATTGGTTGAAAATTAATATAGATGGATCCCTATACAAGTCAAACAAAGCTGGATTTAGGGGAGTAATAAGATATTACAAAGGCATGTTTTTAATGGCATTTGGTTGTGGATATGTTCATTGTGATAGTGTAGAGTTGGAGCTCTTCGCATTTAAATCATTGAGAAGTTATATCCAAAGTTGGATGCTGGAGGCTAATGGAATTGTTATAGAGGGAGATAATCTAAATGTCATCAACTTTCTCCATAAGTTGTATAGCATACCAGAGAAGAGGATGAGAGATCAAATAAATGAAGATCTTCTATTCATGAAGAATTTCAGCAATGATTTTTTTTTTTAATTTTATTAATAGACAATGTAATAAGTTAGAAAATTTTTGTGCTAACTTAGCTTGTGAGTATGATTTCTTTTGGGTTGTAATTAGTGAGAATAATATTCCTCCTTCTTTTCTTTTATTGTTAAAGGAGGAATGTAATAGGTTGCCTTTGATTATATAGTTTGTATCTAGGCTTCTTTCTTAATGCAATTTGGCATTTCTTCTCAAAAAAAAAAAAAAAATCAAAATTTTTAAAACTTAAATTCATTATCATTGGGAAAATCAAATACTACTATCATTATCGTTATTCTCAAATGATTTATAGTAAATGATGTCTTTTTTCTTTGGGAAGATATATCATTGTATTATCATAATTTTGATTATGAAATAAATTATCCAATTATCCAAATTAACGTTGTCAAACACACGATCAAATCTCATTTTGACCCTTCTAGGTCATATGTGATTCTTTCCTGAGTTTGAATATGATAATCAAGATGAATTCAAAGTTTTAAAATTTGAACCCATTAGGGAATGATATGTTCACCTTTTGAGGTGATATATAGTTCATAATGATGCGTTCAATTTCAAAATTTGAGAAATCAAACTTTCCCAATGAAAATTAATCTTTTTGAAACCAAACTCTTTTTAATTTAAATAATATCTTATAGAATGAAGTGGATTGTCTTGGAAGATGTGGGCATATCTACAAAAAGTCAGGTTATAGAATATAATTATCAGGAATTCTTCATGACAAAAATAAAATTAAAAATATCATAAAATAACATAAAACACAAATAAAAACTAATCATAAATTAAAATAAACAAACATAATTTTTTTTAATTGATGAACTAAGTAAACAATAAATTTCCCTTTTGAGTGGATTAAAAATCAGTAAGAAACAAATTAACAATATTTAAATTTGAAAAAGGTAAAAAATTGATCTTATTAACCCTTGCTCGAACTCCTTATAGGTAATAAATATTTTTAAAATAAAAATCTAATTAAAAAAAAAAATCAAATAAGAAAGTGTTATGTTTAAGCTTCATTTTAGGGAAATATATGATAGAATAATATTACAGAGTAACAAATCAAAATCATGATTTTTAAAAATTAAGTGTTTGAAGATATCAAGTGTCAATTGAATTATTCTAAGATTTAAAGATTTGAAAGAGAAGGAAACTTACTTTTGTGGGTTCTTTTTGTGCCTCTTTTTTAATTATCTAGTACACTTTGTGCATCTTTTTATTTCTGATATACTTTGGTGTATCTTGTAGTTACTTGGCGGGCTAAATACTCTTAGTTGTGAGAATATATTTCAGATATAAGAGAAGAAAACTCACTCTTTAATATAAGGAAGACTAAACCACAAATCAGATTCATATCCATATCATAAATATAATAACCTAATCGAGAAACCTTAAAAGTGATTTAATGACTTTGAGCATTATTCATATGAGATAGATTATGGTAATAAGATACAAGGATCTCAATTTTAAATTCAAACTTTAATTTAAAATATATTTTGCTTAAAAAATACAATATTAAAGGAGTTAGAGGAAGAGAAACAATAAACGATATTTCTTTCTTTGACTTATTTAGGGAGGACAATCACTACCTACAATTTTTCAAAACCAAAGTAAGGAAAAAATATCATTTAAGAAACCAATACCAGTAGTGACCATTGATTTGATTCCAAAAAAATTGAAGGGAAAAATAACATAAAAAAATAAAAGTACGTAAATAGAAACAAACATGCAAATAAAACAAAAACATAAAACATAAAAAATAGAAAGCATCAATTTCAAGAATTAATATCTATGACACCAAATCGTGTTCTGAAGATGCTAAAAGTTTCAATAGCTACTAATTTTATAAAGATATTGTAAGTTGGTTTTGAATGGTTACATGGTATGGTTGTATGTTTCCTTTAGTAACATGGTCCCTAATGAATTGATGCCTTATGTCAAACATGGTGTAGCTCTATGTCTCCTTTAGTAACATTTTACCTAATGAATTGATGCCTTATGTTAATATCTTTGGTCCTGGAGTGTTGGATTGAGTTCTTTGAAATGCAAATGGCACTAGTGTTATCATAGAAGATTGAAATTATTCCCACATGTAAACCTAAATCCAAAATTTATTACTTTAAATAGAGGACTTGGGCCACACAACTTCCTAAGATAATGTACTCAGCTTCAGTAGTGGACAAGGCAATTGAGTTTTATTTTGTACTTGACCAAGAGAGTAAGGACTGTCCTATAAATTGACAAGTTCCAAAAGTGTTTTTTCTATTAACTTAGCATCCCACAAAATCTAAATTAGAATATCCTATAATTTCAAGGGAGGTGTTATGCGTAGGATACCAGATTCTTAAGTCAGGGGTTTTAAGAGAATCCTAAGAATTTTCTTAATAACATTCAAGTGCCACTCTTTTTAATCAGCCTAAAATCTAGCACACAGATAAGCATTAAATATAATACTAGGTCTACTAGCAGTCAAGTAAAAAAGTGATCTAATTATTCCTCTATATTTCTTTTGATTAAAAGATTTTTCATTTAAATTCTTGTTTAACTAAATAATGAAACTCATGGGAGTGTTGTTTGACTTTGCTTTATCTATTTCATATTTCTTAAGGATGTCCTTAATATATTTCAATTGACTAAAGAATATTCCATCATCCTTCTACCTTATACTAATCCTCACAAATAAGTTAGTTCTTCCATCACAGTTATCTCAAATTTCTTACTCATTATTTTTAAAAATTCATCACATAGATTTTTATCAAAAGACCCAAACAAAATATAAATATAAACTTAAACAATTAGTAATTCGTATCATACCTTTTTAAGAAATAAGGTGGGGTCAATACTCCCATGAAAAAAAGATCTTTCTTGTAGAAAATTGCTTAACCTTTCGTGCCATGCCTTGGGTGCTTGTTTTAGTCCATACAACGCCTTTTTTAATTTAAACACATGATTAGAAGATTGTGAGTTTTCAAAAATTAGGGGTTGTTCAACATACACATCTTCTTTTATCACCCCATTCAGAAAGACACTCTTGATATCCATTTGGTATAATTTGAATCCCTTAAAATAAGCAAAAGCTAGTATCACTCTAATAGCTTCCAATCTAATTACAGGGGTAAAAGTCTCTTTGAAATCAATCTGTTCTATTTTATTATACCCCTTTACCACTAATATTGCCTTATTCTTCACTACTATTGTAGAATCATTCATTTCACTTTTAAAATTCTATTTAGTTCCAACCACACTCTAGGTCTTTCAACTAGCTCCCAAACATCATTCCTTATAAATTGATTCAGTTGTTCTTGCATGGTTAAGATCCAGAATTCATCAGATAAGGCTTGATTTAGGTTGGTGGGTTCTATCATTGAAAATAAGGCAGAGTGGTTTACTTCTTTTTTAAGCCCATGCCTTCTAACATATTCAGATGGGTCTCCTAAGATTAGTTCTTTAGGATGACTCAAAGAATATCTCTACTCTCAAGGCAATGTGTTTTCAGGTTCTACTCTTTCCTTAAGATATATAGATTCTAGTCCTTGGGTGACTTCTACAACCTCCTCTTCTTCTACTCTAGACCCTCTAGAAATATCAAATTCATCAAACACAATATGAGTGGTCTCCTCAACTACCAGTGCTCTTTTATTGAAGACTCATAGGATTTCCTAACACTTGAGTAACCTAGAAATATTTCTTCATCAAATTTTGAGTCAAACTTTAATAGTTGAGACTTCCCATTATTCAAAATGAACATTTTACAACTAAATACATAGAGGTGAGAGAGGTTGGGTGTCCTACCCTTCAAATTTCATAAGGTATCTTATTCAGATTGGATCTAACATTCAATCTATTTAGAACATAACAGTTTGTATTCACTGCTTCTGCCCAAAAGTATTTTGAAAATCTTTTACCATGATCATTATGAATGGTTAGAATTTCACAACCTAGCTTCCTCTTAATCCAAGTTAAAAAAGTTTTAAACTCCTTGAATGATTCACTTTTATGATATAGGAATCTAACCTAAGTAAACCTCAAATAAACATCAAGAATTACATACCTAGAGACTTTCTCTCCTAAGCTTGTAGTGATGACAAGTCCAAAGAGATCCATGTGTAGGACTTCTAGGGGTTTGCTAGTGTTAATGACTTTGATTGAGTGGAAAGAGGATTTAACTTGTTTCACTAATTGATAGGCATGACACAGGTGGTCTTTTGTGAACTTTAGTTTGGGAATTCCTCTTGTTAAGTATTTTTTGGGAGATTTTCCTAAGATTTTTCATGCTTGAATGACATAATCTTCTATGCCACAATTAAGATTCATCAACACAGTTTTTATGCAAAGTACAATGTTAGATTTAATGCAATTTAAAAATATCATGTAGACATTGTTAATACATTTTCCCTTAAAAATAATGTTGTTATTCAAGCTTATTATATAGCTAGTAGAAAAGAAATTGATGCTGAAGCCTTTATCACAGAGCTAGCTTATGCTGAGCAGGTTATATTTTTCAAGCCATCTACCAGTAAAACATTTTTAATGATGAAAATTTTAGAATTGCCAATTATACATGACCTCATTACTCTCGTGGTGGTGTTACCTTGCCTCCTACCCTAGCCTCCAACAAAATAAATTGATTTGCATCTCCTAACATATGCCTTGAACATCCACTATCCAGGTACCATATGCTCTCATAAGACCTTCTGTGAGAGCAACTCTATAAAATCATCAGATATTAGATTTGGGAACCCAAACAGGTTAGCGTCCCATCTTATGGAAAGAAGAATGAAATACAGACATGCTATATTGTAAATTTTGAAGTTTTGGTCTCTACGCCAAATATGTTTTAGGGTGAATGGTGTAAGTGTAGGAGATATATCCTAGCATGCCACAAGAAAAACATCTAACACAAGGACAAAGATTTACTAATTTATTCGAGTTATGGTGTCTCTTCCTAGCTTTGAATGATGCATGTTGATCAGATGGATTATGAAACTCTTTAAGTGAAGGTGGTTTTTTATTTTCATTTAAAGCATTTATTTTGATTTGTAAAAATTGGTTTATACTTTTAAGATTTAAATTTTCAACTTTCATTGCATGCTCCTCATTATCTAATTTAGATGCAAGTGTTTCTAATCTTTTGTATGCATTTCCTAGTTCAACATGTAAACTTTCAAGGAATCATTCTCATTAGTTAAATCAATATGCTTTTTATTCAATTCATCAAATTCATTAAGTAAAGTTAAATGATTTCTATCTAAAGTGGAATGATCTTTTCTCAGACATTCATGCTCTTATTGTAAAGTTAAAAAAATCAATTTTAAGGCTAGCATGCAGTTTCTTGAGCTTCCTGTACGAAGAATGATTTTTTTTAGAAAACGTGTTCACACACAAAACATTAGATTTGAAGGCATAGAAAAAGTAGTTCACACACATTGCATTTAGTTGTACTATATATCTATCATCAGTAGTTCAATCAGCAAAAGGAATTTTAGTTTTAACATTATTTACTAATCTGAAAGGTGCAGAATAAACTTCTTTAATGAGCATTCACATAGGATAATCAATTGATTGTAAAAAGCTGGACATGCAAGTTTTCAAAAAATCAAAAGGTATATTATCAAAACGAGGTGGTCTAGTAATTGAATAACCTTTCATGGTGTTTTTATTTTCAAAGTTAGCCATGGATTAAAATTCAAAAGTTTTCTAAAACTTGATTTTATGAATCCCACTCTGATATGACTTGAATGTTTATAAGGGGTGTTAAACCCTAAAGAAATAGCCCAAGGTTAACTAAGAAGGTGGGGGGGGGGGGTGAATTGGTAATTTTAAAAAAGTCTTAAATAAAAAAATATATCTTTTGAAATATTTTAAAACAAAATAATAACCTTGATGAAGAAGAAAAATAAATTTCACTATAATAATACAACCAGAATTTTTAATCACATAATAAATCACAGAAAAGTATAGAAATAAAATGCGGTAAAATTAATAAGAACAAACACACCAAATTTTGTAGTGGTTCGGTCAAATCTAATCTACCTTTACTCCTTGGAGACTCCCTTTCCAAGTATTATACTAAAGTTAAGTGACTCTCCTTTTGCTCGCACAGCGAGGTGGAGAATATCTTATAAAATCTTTCCACCGACACGGTGAGACTGAGAACCTTGAATTCTCTTACTCCCTCCTAGATTAGGCAGAAAACCTAGTAATTCTTTTTCAGCCACCTAGTGAAGACAGAGAATCCATGAATCATTTTACTTTCTCCTAGAGTAGGTAGATAACCTACACCTAATACTAAAGACGATCTCCCCAAAGCCATCGAGGAATGAGTGGAGCAACTCGAAGAAGTTGATGAACACCTTGCTTAGAGAAACCATTGTGATTCCCTCAAAAACTCACTCTCATAAGTATCTCTCTCTCTCAATCTCTCCTTGTTCCTTCTCTAAGCTCCCTTATGGATCAACTCCACATCAAAAGATTAACTTAAGGTTTAATAGAACTGCTTAAATATAGAGCCTCCAAAAGAAATTCTAATTTTCAATTCTACATAATTGTTGTCAAGGATGATTGATAGATCATCCTATACAATTAGTACAAAATAGCCCTTTTAGCCAAGATAATCACCTTTGCTCTATACGACTAGTACATATTTTTATATAGACCATCCAATATGATATTGTGATCGTCTAAGAAAATTAGTTCAAGATACTATATTGATCATCCAGTATGACATGTGATGATGGGTGGCAATCTTTATATCATCATGCAAACATCTCAGGATATCCAATACGATACTCCTAGATGATTAGAAGAAAATTATGGTTTTTCATCTTGGATGATAGGAGATTTTCCTATAAAATATGCTATATCATCCAATATGATCCAAATGGATCATCCTATATAATATGATTGAACAATTTAACCATAATTGCTCCCCTAATCTTCATTTCAATTTTGGCATGATTGTCATTAATAATTTAGTATGATGTGTATCATCCTATACAATTAGAATAAAATTTAAAAATAAAAATTCTAAATTATGATTGGTGGCTATTTTTTATCATCTAAATTGATCATCCTGGATGATATGGATTATCGAGTATGATTAGTTTAATCACTTGAAATTAGCATGGATTCCCTAATAAGGATTTCTATTTTTAGTTGATCATCTAGTATGATTTTAGATCATCCTAGATGATTAGGTTAAAAATAGGAAATACTCTAACTCATCAAATTTCTCCCCCTGAGTGTGTGTGTGCAAGGTTACTTAGCTTGGGGTCCACCATATTTAAGTTTTGACTCAAGAAATATAAAAATTATATTGAAACAATGTTACAAGTAGACTCAACCCTAATCTACCTGATCCTGAGCTGATTTGCATTGCAAGTGATCTTTATGTACCTAAGAGTTTAGTAGGCAGGCCAAGAAAAATTAGGTGCGTGTGGTCAATATCAAAAAGAAAAATTAATAAGAGAGGAGAGTGAGTAAATATATAAGAAAATTTAGGATTTGCCATTTTACAGCAAGTTAATTGGTGGAATGAAAGAGTCAAGACCAATTCTTGAGATTTTCATGTCAATTTAGTGAACCCTCAAGTTGTGTGAAAACTCAACATGTTGAGTTTCAAAATTTAAAGAAGATCCATCAATTTTAGGATTAAAAAATTCCTTTCAAAAAATGAACAAAACAATATTGGATATCATTATCATGTGTTATGCCACAATATCTCTTTATTGTTTAACACATGTAAGGATAATCCAAATTTCACTAAGTCTTAAGTGATTCTTGTATCTTAACATCATTTGTTGGGCTATACCTCCTATAACTCAATAAATGTGATAAGAGGAAAAATCACTAATGACTTTTCAAATTTAACTACAAATCAACTAATTAAAATCTTCTTTTCTCAATTTCAAAAAATCAAACACATTAAAATGGATTGCTAGGTTATCTTCTCCCTGGACCAGGACATGTATGTTAAGGAATTGATTTGTAAAAACTCAATTCAATTTGGTATGGGGTTTCAGACCCTTAAGCTGATTGTGAATGGGGGAGTGGTGGTAAACTTAGTTGCCAAGAATAAAAATGATGCACCCTTAGTTGAGATAGTTGTTGGGTTAGGGATTAACTTCCCACTCTCAAAATGAAGTTTATTGTCACCCCTATACCCACTGTATCCTCTATTTGGAATGACAAAAATTAGAAATATGCAGTCATAACTGAACCAACATCAGTGCATGAGATTGGGACAAGTTTTAGGATCCCCTTTACAAGGGAAAAAAAAAGAGAAAGCACTACATGATAGAGTCAAAAAGAAAATCACCAAATATAAGAAGATAACCAAACTGAAAGCTCTGAATCAAGTAGAGCTTGAGGATGTTGAGGAGATCCCTATTCTTGCCTCCTCTCCCCTTTAAAAGGGATTCATTTCTACCCCGTTGCTCTACCACTGGGGAGAAGAGAGTTAGCAGGATAACATGCTCTCTATCGTGCTAAGTCGATTACTCCATTAAGAGAACCCCCTAAGGAGAAGTAACTCCAAATGAATAGGATATTAGAGAAAATCATCCACATTTGTGATGCCCAAGTAGGTGAAACTAAATAAGAGTACATGATGTTGCAATTTAGTTTTCATAACTATATTTTCATTTCATGTGTGCTTTTGATGATTCCAAATAATTATTATTTTGATTATTGTCTCTCCTAAAATATATTGGATATATTGCTTTTGTTATATGTGTGTACTAACATTTCAGGAAAATCATACTCCATACTGTTGAAGACTATAAGACATATTAGATTAGGATTTATTATAATTGGAGTTTATATCTCAAATTGAATATGAGAGATTCTGATTGTAATTGGGTAACCGTGCACACACACACACACTAGGGGAGTGTAAAATTTGTAATTTTTAAACTAATCATATTATACAATTTGAGATCGTACGAGATGATTTATCTAGATCATTACTCCAAAAAGAAGTTGATCAAACCATGGTTGGAAAATTTGCCAAGTCTTGTTTATACTGTACGAAGATACTTTGGTACAAATGACATCCAGAGTACAAAATAGATATGTACAAGTTTATCTCAATGAACATCTTAAATTTTTTAAATTGATCATACTGTACGATCTTAGAGTCATATAGACAATGTATAGAGTAAGAAATAGTAACATATCTTTTCATCCAGATGAACATTCAAAATTTTCTAAACTATTTGTACTGTATGATCTGAAGTTTATACAGACGATATCAAAAGTTTAAAATATTTGGGTATCTTTTCAACCAAATCAAATGGTAAATTTTTTTACTATTCATACTGTATCATCGTAGGATCGTATAGATGACTTCTAGAGAATGAAATGGACTCGTCTATTTTCATATCGAACAAAACATGGTTTGATTAAAATTGATTATACTATACGATATATGGTTTGTATAGTATGATAGGCATGCACAAAATTGATTAGTATATGATCATACGAGCAAACTTTGAACAGTTCATACATACGATCATCGATCATGGATGATCAAAATTGAAAATTTTAGTTTTTTAAATGATTTTTCATGCCTTTCATATATATAGTCCTATAAACTGACTTTGGACAAATCTATTTTTTTATTTTCTTTGAGGGCAAGTGTAAGAGTGATTTGGGAGAGTGTTAGAGAGAGAGTTCTTATAAGTGGATAGTGTGAAGGGTTCACAAGGTTGATCAAAGGTGAGAATCTCTTTATTTGTATGACAAATCTCTTTCTTACTTCTTAGAAGTTGCTAAAGAGAAGATCTTTGAAGAAGATCTGGTTCTCTGCTGATACTTGGTGGGTGTGAAATAACGATGGTACTCTACCGACACTTGGATGGTTTGAAAGGATGATGGTACTCTATCGACACTTGGAGGGTGTGAAAGGATGACGGTACTCTACTGACACTTAGAGGGCCTGAAAGGATGATGGTACTTTATTGACACTTGGAGGGTGTGAAAGGAAATCGGTACTTTACCGCACCAGGTATTAGTAGAAGAGATGGTAATTATAAATGCTTCTTCGCCTTACTATGAGAGCAAATGGAGAGTCACCTTAATCATAGTGTAATACCTGAAGAGGGAGTCTTTAGGGAGTGGACGTAGGTCTACTTGAACTAAACCACTAAAAATTTCTATATTTTTTTATTTTTTCACATTTTTATTTTCTATAATTTTAATTTTGTGGTTGAAATTTTTTATTTTGTTATGACTATTATTATGTTAAAATTATTAAACAATTTTCTTAAATTTTCAAGAATTAAAAAAAAAACTAATTCACCCCCTCTAGGTTAGCATTTGGATAATTGATATAGGTCTAATAACTTATATGAACTTTCAAGTGGTATCAGAGCATACTTTTAAAAATTAAGGTTTAGACAACTTTTTGAAAATGATCTTAGTTATTTTTAGAAATCGTAGCACACCTGAAGGGTATTTGATCACTAGACCCTCATTATTTGATAACATCCTATTCAATTTTTAGAAAATACGTATGTCTACTTTTCCTTAATCGCTTGAATATCGCATATGGATTTTAGTATAGGAAGGATACACTAGGCCAATAAGACTTATAGATGGCATTAGAATTAAAACTCTATTTATTGATTGGACTATAAAAGAAAAAGAATTAGCTCAATTAAACACCAAATGTTTAAACAATTTCTTCGATGCAATTAAACCTGAGGAATATATACGTGTCTCTAATTGTAAAAGTTGAAAATAAATTTGGGATAAAGTTTGTATCACATATGAAGGGACTAACGAAGTGAAACAATCTAGATTGATCATTTTACTACATGATTATGAATTATTTTGCATAAAATTAAATGAATCAATCCCTGAAATGTACTCGCATTTCACTCAAATATTTACATCATTACATGCTTTAGGTAGGGAACTAATGAATACTAAGAAAGTGAATAAAATACTTCATTATTTTCTTACTACTTATGATGTAAAAAAAACTACTGCTATAGAGTCTAAAGACTCAAAGATAGATTGATTAAGGAAAAGAATATATCATTGAAAGTGGATGACTCAGAGAGTGATCACTTTTAGCCTGAGGAAGAAAATTACATTGCCTTGATGACAAGGTAATTAGAAGTTTTCTAAAGAGGAAGAAAATGAGATGTCAACAGTGGAATAAAAGTAAGTTTAACAAAAATGTTAAGGCTTATAATGACATGATTTGCTATGAATGCAAGAAGCCTAGACACATCAAATTTGAATGCCATAATCTTAAAGCCAATCCTAGCAAGGAGAAAGTTGAAGAGAAAACAAATGTGAGGAATGGCAATAGAAGATTACATAAAGAATTTTGGGTGGACTGAGCTTCAGATTCATTAGAAACAAAAATAGAGGAGGACGTCACAAACCAGTGGTTAATGACTGACAAGCTTGATCAATCATATCAAGAAGACGTATGTGACATAACCTATGAAGACTTATTTGAAATTTCAGAAAAAATTCATACTGCATTAAATCCTTAGAAAAGATCACACACTATTTGATAGCAACCAAATGAAACTATTGGATGATTATAATGAATTGAACAAATAGCATGAACTATTTAAATCATCCCACACTTAACTTGAAAATGATTTTAATATATTTATGGATGAATCTGATAGTAGAGAGCACTATTTAAAAGTTGACAATGCTATTTTAGAAAGTGTAAAATTTTAAAACTTAGGAAAAGATAATTTAATTCACATAGATTGATAAATCCTTTTGTTGGTGTAAAATATTTTCCTTATGAAAAAATTGGTCATATATCTCACACTTGCACTATCATAGTAAATCATATCTAATATGGAGATCAAAGATGCATAAAATAAAGCATATCAAATATATATCTAGATTAATTTTGCAAAGAGAAAAACCCAAACTTATTTGGATTCCCAAGGCTAACATTTGATTATCTTATAGAAAAGCTCTCATACAAGAACTTATGAGAGCATTTGGTACCTGGATAGTGGATGTTCAAAGCATATAACTAGAGACACTTCACAATTCATATCACTATAAGCCATGAATGGAGGCAAGGTTATACTAGGTGATAATACAACTAGAAAAGTGGTAGCATATGTATGATTGAAAACTTAAGTAATTTTTTTCATTGAGAATGTTTTACTTGTAGAAGTCTTAAAATGTAATTTTTTGAGTATTATTAAGCTTTTTTATAAGGGTTATGGTGTAAAATGTTTTCCCACTAGCTGCATAAAAAGCCAAAATAGAATTAATGTTTTGAATGGAATTAGGGTAAATACTGTGTACATGCTTGATTTGAATTGTATAAAATCTCCTAATGCTTTGTTCTTAAAAATAATTTTTTGATGAATCATTGTTATGGCATAGGAGACTTTTTCATGCTATCATGAAAAATCTTAAGAAAATTACTCAAAAAGAACTTGTTAGAGGAATACCATAAATAGACTTTACTAAGGTTCACCTGTGTGATGCATGTTAACTAGGAAAGTAGGTGAAGTCTTCCTTCATTCCATTAAGGATCTTAGAACTGGTAAACCATTAAAAAATATTCACATGGATCTTTTTGGACAGGTTAGCACTATAAGTCTAGGAAGTAAAGTATTTAGATTTGTGATTGTTGATGATTTTTTAGATTGACGTGGGTTAAGTTTTTATTTTATAAGAGTGAATTATTTAAGGAATTTAGAAGTTTTTCAACTTGGATTTAGAGAAAACTAGGATGAAAGATTTTATCAATTCAAAGTGATTATGGAGGTAAATTTGAAAATGAAAATTTTGAGGAATTTTGTAAATAGAAAGGAATTTATCAGAATTTTTTAGCATCTATGACCCCTCAGCATAATAGGATAGTAGAAAGAAATAACATAACATTAATTAAAGTTGTAAGAGACATGTTGATAAATATTCACTTCCAAAATATTTTAGGGCTGAAGCGATCATTACAGCTTATTATGTTATGAATAGGGTACATATTAGATCCAAATTGAATAAGAGACCATATAAACTTCTTAAGATGAGAACACCAAATTTTTTATATTTGTATGTTTTTGGATGTAAGGTGTTCATTCATAATAATGGAAAAACTCTTTTATAAAACTTTGATCCAAAATTTGATGAAGGGATTTTCTTGGATACTCTAGTGTAGGAAAATCCAATAGAGTTTTCAATAAGAGAACTTTGGTTGTTGAGGAGACCACACATGTTGTGTTTGATGAATCTGATATTTTGAAAGAGCCAATGTTGGAAGATGATTATATTAAAAATAACACCCAAGGAATTGAAAAGATAAATTTGGAAGAAAATGTGAAGAAAGGAAACCCTTTTTCTAGAGAATTGACATTTTCTAAGAATCACTCTAAAGAATTGATTTTAGGATATCTTAGTAAGTGTGCTAGGACTAGGTTGGACTTAAGAAAGAGGTGAATCATTCTGCCATTATATCAATGGTTGAACCTAAAAATATAAATCAAGCACTTTCAGATGAATTTTGAATATTGGCCATACACGAAGAGTTGAATCAATTTGTAAGAAATAATATTTGGGAATTGGTTAAAGGCCAAAGCAACAAAGTGCTATTGGAACTAAGTTGGGTGTTCAAAAATAAAATGAATGATTCAGGACTTGTGATTAAAAATAAGGTAAGATTGGTGGAAAAGGGGTATAATCAAATTGAAAGGGTTGATTTTGAAGAAACTTTTGCCCCTATAGCCAAACTTGAAGCAATTAGGGTTTTATTAACCTTTGTCTATTTTAAAGGTTTTAAATTATATCAGATGGATGTTAAAAGTGCTTTTTGAATAGGGTGATACAAGAAAATATTTATGTTGAGTAACCTCTAGGTTTTGAAAATCCTAAATTTCCTAATCATGTGTTTAAATTGAAAAGGTATTGTATGAATTGAAATACACACCAAGGGATTAGTATGAGAGGCTAAGTACTTTCTTATTAGAGAGATCATTTTTGGAAGAAAGTGTGGATGCCACTCTCTTTTGAAAAAGATAGGAGATGATATACTCATTGCTCAAATATATGTTGATGACATTTTAATTGGATCTACAAATAAAAATCTTTGTTATGATTTTCAAAAATAATGAGTAGTAAATTTGAGATCAGTTTAAAGAGAGATTTGAGTTATTTTCTTAGATTTAATATAAAAAAAATGAGGAAGGAATATTTCTTAGTCAGTTGAAGTATATTGAGGACATCCTCAAGAAATATGAAATGGATAATACTAAACCAATGAATACACAAATGCGTATCTCAGTTTAATTAAATAAGGATCCTAAGGAAAAATATATTGATCAAAAGAGATTTAGAGAAATAATTAGATTATTACTTTACTTTACTGCTAGAAAACTAGATATAATATTTAGTGTTTGTTCGTGTGCTCGATTCCAATCTGATCCAAAAGAATCACATTTTATAGTAGTAAAAAGAATTTTGAGATATATTTTGGGAACTCAAAACTTAGTGATTTGGTATCCTAAGCACAACTCCTCATTTGAAATTCTTTGATATTCTGATTCAGATTTTGTAGGTTGTAGGTTTGATCAAAAAAGTACTTCTAAAACTTGTAAATTAATAGAAAATTCTTTAGCTTCTTGGTCTAGTAGAAAAAAAAATTTAGTATTCCTATCTACTGCTAAAGCTGAATACATTACCTTAGGTGGTTGTGTGGCACAAGTACTTTGGTTCAAATAATAATTGATTGATTTATGATTTTTAATTAACCCAGTTGTATTTTTTTGTGATAATATTAGTGCCATATGTATTTCAAAGAATCATATCCAACATTATAGAACCAAGCATATAGATATATCACTTCATTTGAGATCATGTAGCTAAAGGAGATGTTAAATTGAATCATGTTACTACAAAAAATCAACATGCAGATATTTTCACAGAACCACTGGCTTTTAACACTTTTAGCAACTTAAGAACTAGGTTAGATGTGATTGATCTTAATGCTTAGTTTGACATTCTGCAAACTTGATGTGTTGTATATATGTGTATATTTCGTTTGTCTCTGTTTTTTTGTTTTATTTATTTTTATGTGTTTAGTTTTGTATTTTATGTTTTTGTTTTTATTTTTATTGTGAAACATGTCACTTGATGAAAAATGATTGGCTTTGAGAAGATTTTTTTATTATAATGCCTTGATTTATAAATGTTATATTCATACTATACAAAATGTTTTCATCTTGTACGCATTTTGTAGCATATGCATGAAAGGATTCAGAGTTGAGCATGCAAAACTTAGTTTTTCATAGGTTTCATACTATATAATAATGTCATTGTACTATTCAATTTATGCAGTTTCATTTGTACATGTGGGGATAATATACTAATTGGAGTTAGTTATTTATTACTAATCATATGTATGAAATTAAATTTTGTCTATATGATCTAGATGTTAATTTCAGTAGGGGGACAAACTTAACCACCTTTAAAATGATCTTTAATCTTCTGATCATCCCAGACGAATACATGTTCGTCTGTACGATCATATGATCAAAAAGCATGTATGAAAGGACACCTCAAAAATGGCATTTTATGAAAAGTTATTTCATTTTTGCCGTTTCGATTCGTAAGTACAAAAACATGTTTGTCCCATACTATTTTAAGATCGTATGCACGATCCAAGTTTCGTACAAAATGATATGTCATTTTCCTTTAAATAGAAGGGTCTTTAAAATCATTTACATTCACTTTCATATCCATTTTAAAACCCTTTAAAGCCCTCGTCTTAGAAATGATAAGTTCTAACAAACATCCATGTGTTTCTAAGGGTTCCTCTTCTAGAAGTGGTGGGGATGATAACTTTCTATCTAAGGTAAATGAGGATGCCTTTTTTAGGTATTGTGTTGCAAAATCACCTCTTCCCATATTGACATTCATGGTGATCTCCACTTTTCTGTCATGCCCTTGTTTGCTTCAACCTAACACTCTTTCATTCTTACTCTCTTTTATGCCTATCATAAAGAGACTTTCCAATATTTCCTGGCCAACATGAGAGTTAATGAGGACCATTCAAGATTTACTTCTTTTATCCAGAAACAATGAGTAGAAATTACCAAGAAAGATTTAGTCAATTATCTCCACTTGAGAACCCAAGGGATTCGAGACCACACTCTAACCTCGAGAGCTGATTTTGATTGGTTTAAAATTAATAAAACTCTTAGAGGTGTCTCTCAAGTGATTCATTTAGCTAGAGTGTACACTTTGAACCAAAATGTCCGAATCATCTAGTATATTTAGAGAACATCAATTATTCCTAAGGCTGGTGATTGCATAAAATGACTCCAATATTGCCCACAGTCACCTATCTGATTATGACTGAAAAGCCCTTTGATGAAGACCAACTTATTATGGACTATATCTATAAACTTTCTTAAATTGAACTTCCTCATTATAAAAGGAAAAAGAATATGGCTTTTAGATATTTAGTTGCCTACATTTTACACAAGAAGAGCAATCTGATTCATCCTAAACCTCCCACTGAACTTCCTATTTACTTCATCGATCCATCTTTTTGTTCACTTTTTGGGAGAGATCAGAGTTCAAGTGAAGATTCAGATGAAGAAGGGCCAGCTCCTGCTCTAGCACCTATACTTGGACCTGACCAAAATTACTTTCAAGAAATGGTCCAGCGATTTGATCATTTGGAGACACATTTTGATCAACGCTTTGATCAAATTGAGAATCCTTTAAATCAACAGAATACGAGACATCAGGTAGTCATGGGTTGGATTCATGGTCAATTTGATACGGTCAACAAGAATGTAGCTATGATGAATAACTACTTTTCAATGTTAAACTAGCCTCCTCCTCCTTATCAGGGCACCTCCGATTTCTAGACGTACTTTGCTGTTGTACTTTCTACTGAGCTTTTGTGATTGATATTATGGTTTTTCTTCTATGACTGTATTATTTTTATGTGTTAGTTAGTATCTATGTGATAATGTTTGGTGATTGTCTATATGAATGGAAATGGTTGTATATGATCTTTTATTGTATAAATGAAAAGTGCTTTGTTTTGATGATATGTTTTAATTCTTACTTCTTGAAATGTTAGTATCTCTAATGAGAAAAACCTTTTGAAATTGATTGTTGAAATGGTCTATAAATTATTTTTCCCTACAATTTTTTTTTGCTCTACAAATTAATTTCCTTATGGAATCTAATCTTTTAAAAATTTAGATTAAAATTATAACTGGATTTAGATAAGGAGATCAATTTTATGTGCTTTAGATAAATATATCAAAAATATAATTATTACAAGATTGATGTCATATTATTTTTACTTTCTTTTTTAATATGTTTATTTTTGTTATTAGTGGAATTTGAATTTAGATTATTGATATTGGAAAAACTCAAAAAGTAAATAAAAGGAAATGCATAATGTGTGCAAAAATAGAAAAGATACACAATGGTTTACAAAGTAAAAAGAGGCAGAAAATTAGCCCAAATAGAAAACATGCACAAAGTGTGCCACAAATATTTGAAAAGATGCACAATATCACCAATTGAAATTTTTTATTGTGTTATTTCCACTATAATTTAATCTCCAATCCTAATTCATCTAATTAACAATCATATTAAATATTTAGTTTGAAGTTAACTAATTTTCATTTCATTTTTTTTGCAATAATCATATTCATTTGAATTATCTAGCATGAATAATGACTTTAATTAAATTTCTTTATCTTAGTTGTTATTTGATTTAAAACTTTAATTATTTTCTTTTTTGTATTATGAAATTAATATTATATTTGTAATTGGTTTAAAATCCTTTTTTAGTTCAACATTTTTTATTTATTTATTGAAACCTTACATTTTAAGTTGTACTTCCCTTTTTATTGTTAACAAAAGGGAGAGTTATAATATTATTTGATTGATTCATGATTGTTGATTGATGATTTGTGAGAATTTTATAATATTATTTGATTGATTGGTGATTTTTGTTTGATAATTTTTGTGCATGTATGCGTATGTTTTAAATGCATGTGTGAATGTTTTGAATGTTTAAATGTTCGTTCGTGTTTTTGTTCGAATTATTTTTTATTTGGTTTCTTTTATTTCTTTTTAGGGTTTGTTGTTTTTGACTTCATTGGAACCCCTTGTTATTTAGTTGGTCATTCATATAGTGGGAGTTAAGGAGAAAATTTTGTTTTAAATATTAACTGAAATAATAATTATTTTTTCATCATAAAAAAGGGGGATATTGTTGCAACTTTATTTTCATAACTATGTTTTCATTTCATGTGTATTTTTGATTATTCCAAATAATTATTGTATTGATTACTATTTCTCATAACATATATTGAATGTACTATTTTTATTGTTTATGTGTAGTAACATTTCAGGGAAATCATACTCCAGATTGTTGAAGACTTTAAGATATATTTGATTAGGATTTATTATAAATGGAGTTGCTATTTTTTATTCTTTTATTAAGTCTGAGAGAGTGTGATTGTAATTGGGTAACCGTGCACATACACACTAAGGGAGTGTAAAAATTTACAATTTTTAAAACTAATAGTACTATACTATTTGAGATCATACGGGAAATTTTATCTAGATCGTTCCTCTATAAAGTAGTTGATCAAATTATGGTTGGAAAATTTTCTAAGTCTTATTCATAATGTATGAAGTTACATTCGTACAGACGATGACTAGAGTTCAAAATAGATACGTATAAATTCATCCTGATGAACATCTAAATTTTTTTGAATTGATCATAATATATTATTTTAGATTCGTACAGACTACATCCAAAG
Source organism: Dendrobium huoshanense (assembly GCA_016618105.1). NCBI lineage: Eukaryota > Viridiplantae > Streptophyta > Magnoliopsida > Asparagales > Orchidaceae > Dendrobium > Dendrobium huoshanense. Next base: position 40,032,684 of record CM028348.1, on the reverse strand, counting down.
TGTGGAAGGGTTGTGTATCTTTTCATTTCGAAGAACATCCAAATTTTTCTGAACTATTCGTATTATATAATTTGAGGTTCGTACAGATGATCTCTAGAGTAAAAAATATTTGGGTGTCTTTTTATCCATAAGAACAGGTAAATTTTTTAAACTATTTGTACTTTACGATTGTATGATCGTATAGATGACTTTCAGAGTATGAAATGGATTCATCCATTTTCATATCAGATGAAATATGGTTTGATTAAAACTGATTATATTATATGATATATGGTTCATACATTATGATAGGAATATACGAGATTGTTTTGTACTGGATCGTACGAGCAAAATTTGACTATTTGTATGTACAATCGTTGATCGTACTATATGATTGTGGATGATAAAAATTTAAATTTCACTTTTCTAGATTGTTTTTTGTGCCTTTCATATATATATTGTCCTATAAACTAACTTTGGACAAATCTATCTTTATATTTTCTTTGAGAGAAAGTGTAAGAGTGATTTGGGAGAGTGTTTGAGAGTGAGTTCTTGTAAGTGGAGAGTGTGAAGGGTTCACAATGTTGCTCAAAGGTGAGAATCTCTTTGTTTGTGTGATAAATCTCTTCCTTACTTCTTAGAAGATGCTTAAGAGAAGATCTTTAAAGAAAATTTGGTTCTCTGCGAACACTTGGTGGGTGTGAATGGTTGACGGTACTGTGCTAACACTTGGAGGGTGTGAAAGGACAATAATACTCTATCGATACTTGGAGAGTGAGAAAGGATGACGGTATTTTGTTGGCACTTGGAGGGTGTGAAAGGAAGCTGGTACTCAACTTACACTAGGAGGGTAGAAAAGGATGATGGTACTCTATCGCACTAGGGAATAGTCAAAGAGAGAGTAATTATAAAAGCTTCTCCGCCTTACTGTGGGACCAAAAGAAGAATCACTTTTGTAGTAATAAAATATTTGAAGAGGGAGTCTTCAGAGAGTGGACGTAGGTTTAGTTGGACCGAACCACTATAAATTTCTTTGTTCTTTATATTTTGTTGCATTTTTATTTTCTATAATTTTAATTTTGTGGTTGAAAAGTTTTTATTTTGTTAAGAATATTATTGTGTTAAAATTATAAAATGGGTTTTCTTAAATTTCTAATAGAATTTTAAAATTACCAATTCACCTCCTCTTGGTTAGTATTGGGATAATTTTTATAGGTCTAACAACCTATATGGACTTTCACATGAAACATCTGAAGGGGATGATGTCACAAAAATTTGAGAAGGAAATTTTCAATGAAGAAAAAGACTGAAGCAGGAATTTAACGCCACAATTGGTAAGAAAGAATAAGAAATATGTAAGAAAGTCAGCTACGTTTGTACTAGTTGATGGCTATTATGTGGTGCCTCCCCTCTCGTCTACCAATATGGAGGAGATAATTCTTATTGGAAAAGGCTGCCATCGCAATGATAAGACACCTATCCCTCCTATGGAAACATAAAAGTTGGACTCAATTATAGTCAAGTTTCAAGAAGAGGAAAAAGAAAAGAAATTTGCATAAGTCTTGGGCTAGAGAGCCATTTCTCAAGAAAAATATTATATTCCCAAGAAATGTAGTAAGAATTAAGACCTTCAACCACCTGTAAATATCTTTATGCCCCCTATTTAGAGATCTGAGGTCTCCACCCCACTGGATGTAGGAGAGTCAACCCCTCAAGCTTCTCCATCACCTTCTAAAGCAGATGCCCATCAACTTGTGGTGGATGCCACCCTTATGACTACCGCCCTTAGGATAGTCAAAGGGGAAAGGATAATGGTTAGCACAAATGATGAGATGATTAATTAAGCTGTGGAAGAGTCCCTTGACTTTGTAGATGATGTTGGGCTACGGGATATTTTGTCTAACTAGGAGACAAAGTATTTATATACATGATGAATTATAGTGGATACTTGCCCATCGACCCTAAGTCCGTGGAGGGAAAATCGGTCGATGAGGTGGTTTAAAAAATTTGGAATATCCTTAAGAATAAAGAAGTTATAGAAGCCTTCAACTTGGATCTAGATGACCTTTTGATGGAAGAAGAGTATTGTACTACTTGCATTATCAATATGGTAGAATCAACAACATTATATAAAGATGTAGAGCCTAATAGACCTTGGCCAAGTAGAGAGAAGGATTTAGTAGTTGTTAATTTCAATTTAGATGTGTCTATTAGGTTAAGAGGCATAGAGGAACACTTCAAGCTTTTGAAAAGTAAAGTTGAGGAAATGCTACTAAAGGTAGAGGAAATGAAAAGTCAGCTTGCTAAGATGCAGCAGATTCAACTTGAGCAGTCATACCTTACAGTACATATGGTGGTTGATTAGAGCAGAAAGCTAGACTTAACCCAATAATTCCAAATTCAACCCTAACAGTTCACCTAGTATTACCAATAGACCCTTCTATCTCTACAGTGCTAGGCGTTATGGAAATTAAACACATGATGATCATAACCAAGGTAAGGGACCTAAGGAGATGTATCTTTTTCATAGGGTAAGCCCTACCTCGAGGAGTATGACTTTATTCCTTGTCTGAAGGGCTTTGTTCCACCTTCTTCTAAAGTGTTTAGTGGTATTGAAAACTCAAGTTAGTATCTAGCCCATTTCCGTGCAAGCTGTTGTAATGTAGGAGGGTCATATGCTCTACTATTTTGCCAATTTATTAGTAGTCTCTCTGGAATTACTTTCGAGTAGTTTGCCAATCAAACAAATGGTTCAGTGAGGACTTTTACTATGTCAGAAATCTATTCTTAAAGAGATTCTTTAGAGCTCAACATCATGTAATCATGGGTGATCTGGTCATCAAGAAGTAGAAGCTGGGAGATTCTCTGGTTGAATACATCTTGAGATGATGAAATCTCTTGATGAAATGTAAACTGATGCTGCAAGAGCAACATAGTGAAAATTCTCCTTACAAGTATCCATAAGTTTATTTCTATTCTTTTGAAAGTGTTCACTATCAAAACCTTTGAAAAGCTACTTAATAAGGAAAATAACTTACAAGAAGAGGCTTCTCATATGACTTTCTTGAAAGATATATCTGATGAGATGAAATCAAGCAAGCCTCAAAAGTCTTTTGAAATGAGTGCAACAAAAGTATTGATAGTAAATAAGGGGAAGAAACTAGCTAACAGTTAGTCGAGTGGCCATCCACTACAACCATTTCAGGTAACCCCTCAACCTACTAGAGAGCCATACTCGATATCTTTTAAAGGGAGATTTGCGAAAGTCTTTCCACTTAAAAAAGAGTTAGTAAAAAAAATCTTTAAGAGTATCATAAGGAAATCAAACTTTAGATTATCGGATGTCGGAAAATAAGAGGGCTGATCCCAATTTTTATTATACCATCGCATGTTGGGCCACACAATCAAATACTACCTTATCTTTAAGGACTGGCTTGAGAGAAGTTACAAACACACCAATATCATAATTCTGAGGGACTATTTGGTAGATCTGGATTAGGGCTCCATCAAAATGATCTCAAGTAAATAATCTAACATTTCTTTATCAATTGATGATGGTTGGGATATTTCTTTATCTCAAGCATTTAAAAATTAATTAGCAAATCATTTCGTCTTTCTCAATATTTGCCGAGGAGAGCATGGGGCCGATCTTGGAGATTGAGTTAGAAGCATCATAAGAGAATGTTGAAATGGTTTCCATTCTAGTAGTTATAGGAACTACTATAAATAATAGAAGAAAAAAGAGTGAAACTTATATAGATAGGAAACATGTTCATGAGAGATGTATTCACGAAATGGCTGGTGAAAAAAAAACCCTCCTATCCCCACTGATGTTATTTAAGTTTTACTTTTCACCATCAAAGGCAAATGGTTAAAAATTAATGAAAAATATTATTTTGCATATTTTTTTATGATTAACAATAAGAATGAAATATAAATTAATTTTACAAAGAGAAAAATTAGAACTCTATAGTGTTAGATGATCCTAAAAAAGTTATTCTTTTGATTTGACCTCTAAAGGGGGAAGGGGAGACAAATCTAAAATCTTATTAGATAACAAAACTTATGAGGTTAACTTTCAAGGGAATCACATTGTAATAGATTTTTTAGATTTGGATTTCCCATCAAAAAATGACATTTCATCACCTTAGGAGTGAATTGATACCGCCATAACTTATCCTCCCGATCAGATCATGGTGGTACAACTTTATGGTGGAAAAGTCTTATACCTTAGGCTTATTCCTCAAGACAAAGGTAAACAAGTTGTTTCTTGTGATCCAATTTAAACTCCTCCTCAATAATTAAATATTCTTTTCAATCCACTGGGTCTTGATCTTGATGTTCCCAAGGTTGATTATAACGACTTAGCTCATCATAGGAAGTTGTTGGCTAAGTTGTTTTTCTACGATGCCCTCATTTTCTCTCGAGAGATGAGCACTTTTTGACCTGAAGGTTTGCTTAGCTAATTTAGCTACAATTTCACAAGATGAAGCTTTGTACTTCAAAGAAATCACAAGGGTAACCATCAATGTGGAAGATCTACTTATGGCTACTATTGATCATAACCATCACCTTAACATTTTTATAAATGTTTGAAGCTACAAATTATCTAGATTTATTATTGGGTCAAATGCTTCAGTCAACATGATGTAGCTAAAGATTCTTACATATCTTAATAAAAGTTTGTGAGCTTTGTTAAACCATTTTGAACTAGTCTGAGGTTAACCCAAAGGGGGGAGAATTAGTTCTTTTTAAAATTTCTTAAGGCTAAAAGGAAATATTTTTTAAATCTTTCTAAATATTTTAAAACACATAATTTTAACCCACCATGTGTAAGAAAAACTATTTTCACAAAAACTAGAATCAAAGATTTCAACAGCTTAACAAATGACAAAAAATACAAAATTAAATGTGGAAAAGTAAATAAAAAAAACACTAGAATAATAGTGGTTTGGTCAACTTGACCTACATCCACTCCTTGAAAACCTCATTTCCAGGTATTGCACTAAAAGTAGTGTCTCTCTTTTTACCTCCATAGCAAGGTGGAGAAGCCCTTACATAATCTTTCCACCGACCCAATGAGATAGAGTACTTTAAATCCTTTTACTCACTTCTATAGTAGGCAAAGAAACTATAAATCTTTTTACTCCCTCCAGGAGTAGGCAGAGAATCTTGGAATCCTTTTACTCCCCTCTGGTTTAGGCAGAGAACTTTGGACCTTATGTCGATGAAACTATCTCGAGAGCCTCTAAGAAACTAATGAAGAAGCATGAAGAAGAAGGTGGAAACATTGCTTGGAGAAGCCTTTGCGAATCCTTCACAACTCCGCCTTATAATGATCTCTCTTTCTCTCAAAGTTCTCCTCTCTTCCTTCTCCAATCTCTCTCGCAAGTCAACCCAGCAGCAAAAAATTAACTCAAGGATAATATGAGATCTTAAATAGAGTGCATACAAAAGAAGCCCTAATTTTTAATATGGTAGCACTGATCGTCCAATTCGATCATACGATCATCTTGTAAAATTAGTTCAAAAATACCAATTAGCTAATACAAATTGTATTGCCCTATACAATTTGTTCAAGAGAAAAAGAAAACCATCTCCGATGATTACAATATCATCTCGAATGATTAGTATAAAACTATTGAACTTCATCTAGTATAATACCCATTGATGCCTTATCATCCGACATAATTCTCTATCATCTAGTACAAAAAGGGTCAATCATTCTGGATGATTAGTTGAAAAACTATAGTCTTTGTTTGGTATGATAGGTGCAATCCCTTTTTGCCCTATGCATATTACATGTCATTGAGGATGATCTTCACCAATCATCCTGTACGATAAGATCTAATTATTTTTTACCATAATTATTCTCTTAGTCATAAAATTAATTTAAGGATGATTATCATCTATAATCTATGATGATGAGGATCATCTTGTATGATATGAACAAATTTTGAATTAAATAATCTTACCTAAATTATGATTGGTAGCATATTTCTTGATTAAAATGTATCATCATTTATGATAAATATTGTCCATGATGATTACCTCAAAAAAGAAAATTTTATGTCCCTAACTCACTATCTTGAGTTGTATGTATGCAAGTTTAATTAGCTTTTGGATCCATCATAGTACATAAAATGGTAAAATAGATTTAAAATTGAAATTGCAGACTTACTCAACCTTAGTCTTCCAAGTCTTAAGCTGATTGACATTGTAAGTGATATGTGGACCAAAAATATTAGCACACATAGAAAATATATATGAAAATAAGCTCAATTATCAATATATAGCATAGTAAAAAAATAATAATATTTGTTATCATCAAAATTATAGTACTTGAGCTCAGATTTGCAATAATCTTCTCCATTTTGATGATGATAAATATTATTATTTAAGAGTTTTCAAAAATATTTTACTATTTCCTACACTCCCACTTATTAAGTTAATCTTTAAAAGTAAATAGGAGAGGTAATTTTTTAAAAGAAAATGCAAAATAGTAAACACTAAACAGGAATATTAAGTGGAAATCAAACTAAACACTGAATAGGAAACAAAATTCATTAAAATAGAATATGTAGGTAATTAATAACATATGTGTATCCCCCTTTTAACATCATAAAAGGAGGAAATAACTGAAAAGAAAATGCCATATAGAAAAGACATCACAAAAGTACAGAAGTAAAGAACAACACACACATAGGAAGAAAAAAAAGTAAGATAGAAAAAGAAACCACCTTGATCAGGTGGAGGAGGTGGGGGTGGTGGCAAAAAGAAACTACGAATATAAACAAATTGTTTCCCAAACCAAGCCATATCTTTGTCATATTGTTGTTTCTGAGCTATGTAGGTATCAAAGCGAGCTAAGTCTTAGGAATTCTATTTCTCCTGTGCGGCTAACTAAGAGTCAAACCTAGCCTATCACTAGTAAAACCTCTCAACCAGATGATCTATCTGAGATGGCTGGCAGATGGGATAGATGCAAAAATAGGTATTGGACCTTCATTGTGTTCATCTGCTTCTCGATAGCGAGCCTGGCTATGAGAGGCACTTTGAATGACACGGAAAGAGGTATCATAATAGAAGACTAGAAATTATCCAGTGGTGTAGGAAATTGGATGTTGAATTAGGATTCTATGATAAAAGCTATGATGTGTCCTAAGGCCAGATTAGGTATTCTCTAATATTTGGGATCTCTAATACAGGTCAGATTTGAAAGATAATGAATTAAAAGATTAGCTGCATTAAAATCTATTTGTGCCATTATGTAGTAATTTGTAAGAGAATGAACAGAAGTAATTTTTATTTAATCAAATTCTTTTGGGATGATAGAGTTTCTAAGTATGTGCTAGATAATACAAGCATATTGAACTAGAGTTCTTACCTTGGCAATGCAGTAGTTACTATTGGATTCCCAAAGGGTAATGTTGATAGGGGTCTAATAAAATAGGATTTACTGCTAAAACATGATTTTTTTCACTAGTAGTGGACATGTGTAGAAAATCATGAAAGTCTTGGTACATAATTTCTATTGGTCTCCTGTTAACATTGAAATGGAGTGCAGTACCCTCATTATTAATTCATATGCTTGCAAAAAGCTAAAAAGTAGTTCAGAATAGAAGGGATAAGAAAGATTAAGAATGAAGGTCATAGTGGTATGAGCAAACATAGATAGTACATGAAAGTGTAGGTCCTCCTATTTGATGATTTTGGAGGGAGTGATTTCAAAATCCTTATATCTACTGTAGGTATCTTCCTCAGCTACCTCAGCAAATCTTGGATCAACCTGATGCTGTGAGGAGCTTCCAATATTTGATCGAGACTACTTCCCTCCTACCATTATAAAGATTTAGATCTTGAGTGAGAGGGAAGAAGTATTGGAGATATTGGAGCAAAGAAGAAGGTTGAATTTGGGCTATTTATATAGAATTGGTTGGATCATCCAGGATGATAGTAAGATCATCTAAGATGATCAGATGAAATCAATTCATCTAAACGATTGGTCAACAAAGTTAGTCTTATCATCCATGATAATAATATATCTTATTGGATGATTAGACATATGGGATCATCCCGAGGAGTTAGCCTATACGATCATTGACTCACTACATCATACAGGGCATACACATGGATCATCTAGGATGATGTGTCATTAAGAATCATGCCAAATACATTAAAATCATCTAACCATTTATGCCATATGGATTGTATAGGATGAAATCAAAATTGTCTAGTATGATCACTAATAATTGGTTTAGATCAACCATTGGATGTGTAGGGATCAATGATTGAATATTCTATTAAGATCGTGCAGAATGATGTGGATCGTCCTGGATAATGTGAGAAAAAATTTAAAAATTTGAGAGATGGAATGTAATGATCAGGAGGGTTTCAAAATAAAAAATAAAGCAAAAATAAAACAAAACAAAAACAAGCCAAACTCAATCATAAATCAAAATCAAAATTAAAAACACATTTTTTTAATCGATCAACTCTAGTAAATAATAAATTTCTTATAAGAGTATGTTAAAAATAATTAAGAAATGAATCGATAATACTGAATTTTATAAATAGTAGAAAACCGATCTTGTTAACCCTAACTCGGACTCCTTATGTGTCAAAATTTTTTTTAAACAAAAATCTAATTCATAAAAGAAATCAGATTGGAAAAGTGACCTTTTTAAACTTTATTTCAAAAAAATATCCAATAGAATAATATTACAAAGTAATTAACCAAAAATCATGATTTTCAAATTCAAGTGTTTTGAAGATATCAACTAGCACATGGATTCTTCTAAGATTTAAATATTTTAAAGAGAAGGAAGCTTATTTCTTTATGGGCCCATTTTGTGTCTCTTTTTCAGTTATTTGGTGCACTTTGTGCATCTTTTGATTTTTGATACACTTTGTTTATCTTATAATTATTTGGCGGTCATTATGCATCTTTTCAATTTTATACTCATTTTATGCCTCTTATCATTTTGACAAGCTTGCTTCCTTTCAAAACATTTAAAGACTCTTAGTTATGATATTATCTTTTAGATATAAGAGAAGAAAAACTCACTCTCTAATATAAGGAAGAGTATACCACAAAATAGAATCATGTACATATTATAAATATAATAACCCGATTAAGAAAACTTAAAAGTGATACATTGACTTGCAATATTATTCATATGAGATAGATTACTATAAGAAGATAAAATAGCTCTCTATTTTAAAGTCCAACTTTAATTTGAAATAGATTTACTTCAAAAAGAAAAATACACCACTAATGGTATTAGAGGAAGAGTAAAGTCATCATATTTTCTTCTTTAATTATTTTAGAGGAGTCAAAGACTGCTTACAAATTTCTAAAATAAAAAGCAAGGAAAAAATGTCATTTAGGAATTCAATATTAGAAGTGAGTATTGTTCTTATTCTTTTAAATACACTGAAGGAAAAAATAACTGGAAAATAAAAAACTTAAAATAGAAATATATAAATAGAAACATACATACAAATAAAACAAAAATAAAACATTAAAAATAAAGTGCCTGAATTTCAAGCATGAATATCTATTACACCTAATATATTTCTTAAGATATTGAAAGTTTCAAAAGGTCAGTGGTTTCGTAAGGATATCAACAAGTTCAATTTCAGTGGCTACATGGTGTAGCTCTATATTTAATTTGGCAACATGGTCCCTAATGAAGTGGTGCCTTCTGTCAATATGTTTGGTCATGGAATGTTGGATTTGATTCTTTGAAATATAGATGGCACTAGTCTTATTATATACGATTAAAATTGTGCCTATAGGTAATCCTAAATCTAGAATTTGTTGTTTTAACTAGAGGATATGGGCCACACAACTTTGTAAGGCTATGTATTCAGTTTCAGCAATAAATAGTGTGACTAACTTCTATTTTTTAGTAGACTATGAGATTAAGGATTCTCATATGAATTGACATATTCTAGAAGTGATATTTATATGAATTCAACATCCTTCAAACTCTGAATCATAATATCCTATAATTTTAAAGGAGGTTCTATGCCTAGGATACTAGATTCCTAAGTCTTTGGTTTTTAAAAGATACCAGATTCCTAAGTCTTGGGTTTTTAAGAGATATTTTAGAATTCTCTTAATAGTAGTCAAGTGGGACTTTTTTGGATCAAACTGAAATCTAGTATAGAGATAAACACTAAATATAATATCAGGTCTGCTAGCAGTCAAGTAAAAAAATGATCCAATTATTCCTCTGTATTTCTTTTGATATACAGATTTTCCATTTGAATCCTTATTTAACTGAACAGTGGAACTTATGGGAGTTCTAGTTGGTTGGGCTTTATCCATTTCATATTTCTTAAGAATATCCTTAAATATTTTATTTAAATAAAAAAAAGTTCCTTCATCCTTCTGTCTTATGCTAAATCAAAGAAAGTAGGTTAGTTCTTCAATCATACTCATCTCAAATTCCTTACTTATTATTTTTGGAACTCATCACAAAGGCTTTTATCAGAGGATCCAAACAAAATATGATCAACATAAATTTTAATAATCAGTAGTTCATCACCTACCATTTTTAAAAATAGGGTGGTGTCTTCACTCCCCTTAATAAGGTTCTTTCTAGTAGGAATGTGATTAGCCTTTAATTCATGTCCCGAGTGCTTGTATTAGTCCATATAATGGATTGTTTTAATTTGAACACATGATTAGGAAATTGTGAAATTTCAAAGCCTATGGATTGTTTAACATACAAATCTTTTTATTACCCTATTTAGAAAGGCAATTTTTTTATCCATCTAGTACAATTTGAATCCCTTAAAATAAGTAAAGTCTAGTAGCACCCTAATGGCTTCCAATCTAGCTACAAGTGAAAAATTATTTTTAAAATCAATTCCTGCTATCTAATTACCCCTTAGCCACTAATCTTACTTTATTTTTAACCACTACACCACAATCATTCATTTTATTTTTAAAAACTCATTTATTTCTAACTACACTGTGGTCCTTAGGTCTTTTAACATGTTCTTAAACATTATTCCTTATAAATTAATTAAACTCTTCTTTTATTGTTAGGATCAAGAATTAATCAGATAGGGCTTGACTTATATAAGTGGGTTCTGTCATTGAAATGAAGGCAACGTAGTTTACTTATTCTCTAAGTTCATGCATAACTCTAACACTTTCAAATGGGTCTCCTATGATAAGTTCTTTAAGATGACTTGAAGAATATCTCAATTCTGTAGGTAATGTATTTTTTTATTCTACCCTTTACTCCATATTTGCATATTCTAAACCTTAGGTAATTTCTACTTTTCCTAAGTTTTTTCATGCTTACATGACACAATGTCCTATGTCATTAGGATTCATCAGTAATAATTTTTAAACAAAAAGAAGCAGTAGGTTCAACATAGTTTAAAGAAGCATGTAAACATTATTAACTTGGAGCAAAATGTTTCCATTTAAGATTACCATGCAGTTGGTAGAAAATAATTTAATGTGAAAGCTAGATTATGCTAAGTAAGTTATATTTTAAGCCATCTACTAGTAAAATATTTTCAATAATGAATTTTTTAGAGTTACTAGTTATACCTGATCCCACCACACTCCTAGTAGTGTTATCTCTAAGTGTCACCTTGCCTCCCACCCTGGCCTTTAGTGAAATGAATTGATTTTCTTCTCTAGTTATATGGCTATAACATCTACTATTCAGGTACTATATACTCTCATGAGGCCTTCTGAAATTTTGTTAGGGATGTAAAGCTCTTATGAACTAGCCCAAGGCTATCCAAGAGGGGAAGGGGGGCAGGGGGGGGGGGGGGGGGGCAGGGGGGGGGGGGGGGTAAGTTGGTTTCATGATAAAAAAACAAACTTAAATCAAACCAAAGCTCGCCATAGAAAAAAATAAAAGTTCAGAAACTAAATGTGGAAAAGGCAATAGTAAAGTACACAAAAATTTATAGTGGTTCGGTCAACTCAACCTACGTCCACTCCCTAGAGGCACCCTCCAGGTATTGCACTAAACTCAGTGACTCTCCTTTTGCTCCCACAGCAAGGTGGAGAAGCCTTTACCAAACCTCCTTTCCATCGACACTGGTGAGGCAGAGAACCCAACTCCTTCTACTTCCTCCTAAAATAAGCAGAGAGCCTTGATCGATTACTCAAGTAGACCTCCCTTGAACCTCCAAGGACAAGGGACGATGATTGGAGAAGATAAATTGGATCCTAGTTTAGAGCAACCTTTGTGAAACCCCTCACAAACTCCCCCTCATAAGACCCTCTCTCTCTCTCTCTCTCCCTCTCTCTCCCTCTCCTCTAGGCTCTCTCAGGTCAAGATAGTAACAAAAGATGCCCTCCTGGGTGATATAGGAGTGCATATATAGAAGAGCTTCAGAATAGCTCTTAATTGCAATAAATTGATATTATCATCCAGGATGATCTGGTGATCATCTTGTATGCTCAATACAATTTTAGCTCAATCAGTCAAGATGATTTGGGACGATCAGAAGAAATTTTTTCATATCATCCAGGATGATAACATATCATCCTATACGATTAGTACAAATCATTGAATATCATCTAGATAATCGAACTAAAAGGATGTCAAGATGATAGAAAAAATAGCTTGATCGTCTAGGCCGATCTCATGATCATCCCGGATGACTAGTTCAAATCCATGAAAATTGTCCAGAGCATCACCCTGAATAGGTGTACAATGTTGATTGTCCAGGAATAACTAAGGTTTTTTGAACTGATTGTCCCCGACGATATGAACGAGCAATCAAACCTTAATTACTTTTCTTAATTATCAAATTAATTTAGGCATAATTGTATTGCATCGTCTAGGATGATATCCTGGATAATATCCAAAATAAATAATACCTAAATAGATCTGGCAGCTGATTCTTTTTTATTTGTGCATATAATCTCGGATGTTACAAATATTGTCAAGGACAATTAACTTAATGATCGCTGGCTTAACCAGGATGTTTAATAAGGGTTTTTATTTTTAATTGATCATCAAAGCTGATATTTGGATTGTCCTGGATGATGTGAGCAAAATTAGATAATTATAAATTAGACAGAAAAAATTTTCCCAAGTGTGTGTGTGAGCAAGATTACTTAGCATTAGGAACCACATCATTTACAACAAACACAAGAAGGGGAAAAGTTTACAAACTGACTCAGACCTATTCAACCCAATCTTTAGCTGGTTTAAATTGCAGTCTTGATCTTGTGGACCTGAAATGTTAGTAGGCAAGGCAATCGTAGAGAAATGGAAGTGTTTTCTATCATCCAAATTCTATTTCTTGAAATCAGATACGTAACAATCTCCCCCTTTTTAATGATGGAAAAACACAAAAATAGTTAAAGCATTTTAAAGAAATTTAATGGAAACAATAAGAAAAAATAAACACAGTTCAACAAAATCAAACTACAGAGCACAAAAAGAAGGAAAGTAGAAAAGAAATAAAGCATAGACTACCAAATAAAATCAAACTACAGTAAAGAATAACATCATAAAAATAACTAAAAGAACGACGGCCCCTAATCATCTGAAGGAGGTGGTGCTGATGGTGGCTGGTGAAAGTAATTGCAAAGGGTGGAGAACTGCTTTCCAAACCAGGTCATATCCTGGTCGTGTTGGTGCTGCTGGTGTGCCACGTAGGAGTCAAAGCAGGCTAAGTCCTTAGCATGTTGTTTCTCCTATGCAGCAACGCAAGTTTTGAAATGTGTCTCCCACTGGTCAAATCGCTCAACCAGCTGATCCAACTGAGAATGCTAGCAGAGCAGAGCAGATGTAGGAATAGGAGCAGGAACCTCCTCCTCCTCAGCTCCCTCGACTTTCTCGTGCCCTGGGTGGAGATGAGTACTATGAAGAATGTGGAAGGAGTTGTTGGAGTAGAAGGTAGGCTAGAAATTTGGTGGAGTAGGATATTATAGATTTTATTTTGATTCTAAGATATAAGTAATAATATGTTATAGGGAAAGATTAGGTTTCCTCCTATATACTGGATCTTGAATAGTAGTCAGATGCTCAATGTAGTGAAAGATCAAATCAGTGGCATTGAATTCACGATGGGCCAACATATAAAAAATGGTGATCGAAAGAGTGATACGAACGCGATTACTAGCTTTTGGAAAAATGGAAATTCAAAGGACATGTTGGATTGTCCTAGCATCTTTGAGTAAGGTGCTAGAATTTCCAACGTGAAAGTGAGCATTGGTGTTTCATAGAAAGTGGTTGGCCAGAGCCCAATCATAGTCAGGGTCAGAACACAGGGTGTGGAGTTTATCCCATGTGGTGGAAAGTTGATCATCACTGTCCTAATATGTGATTTCGATGGGACGTCGATTCACATAGGACCCGAGAGCAGTGAAAGGAGAATTGATGCGGAGGCTGGCAAAAAAATAAAAAAGAATCTCATAATTGAAGGGGGCAGTAAGAGTGAGAAGGAAGGTCAAGAAAGTATGCGCAAATAAATCAATAACAGGATATGACAGAATTCGAGGGTTGACAATCCAGGATACAATAATCCCAGCTATTTTGTACCTTATATAGGCAGCTTGGCTGCATGCCTCGATGAAGCGCGGGTCAAGAGCCACCCTCGAGGAACTCCCAGAAGGATGATGATATCGCTTTTCTCCTTTCATGATCAAGAACAACAAGGAAATAGCAAGTGCAAGACTGATGGAATAAGAGGTTGTGAGAAAAACTACTTGAGGGGCTCAGTTTATAAAGAATTGGCCAGATTATCCAGGTCGATCATAGAATCATCCAGGATGATCTGGTGTAATAATTTTGTCCTGGATGATTGGTTAAAAAGGTGGTGATATTACCCAGGATGATCAGATATCATCTGGGATTATATTACACAGGCGATCATCCTTAGGAGACAATCTGAATGACTGTTGAAAAATTAGATCATCTGAGCCGATTAGATGGAACATCCAAGACGATATATAATAATGGATCATATCAACCAAATTTAAAATGTTTAAATGCATTGTCACATGTCCAGGATGAACAGGTGGATCATCCGGGACGATCTCCAATAATGGATCATACCGGCCAAATTTAAAGATTTTAAACGTATTGTCATGTGTATCGTCTAGGGCGAACATGTGGATTGTACAAGATGATTACCAGTAATTAAGCAAAGAGGAAAGCATCATCCAAGATGAAAAAGGATCAGCCAGGATGATCATAAATGATTGAAGTAGTAGATTATCAGATCGTCTAGGATGATAAGAAGTAGAAAGGTCAGAACAGCCAGCAGATGAAAGTTTTAAAAGTGAAATGAACTGATCATCCAGGATGATATGAATATCATCTGGGATGATGTGAAAAAAATTTAAAATAGAGGATGGATGGAGATGACCAGAGAAGGCCCGAAAACATTAAAGTCAAATGAAAAAGATAAAAATAAAATACGAAAAAGACACAAAAATGAATAGAAAACAAAGTTTTTTTTATCAAAGCTTGAATATGATAATTTTTTCTTGTGGTTGAATTAAAAAGTTATAAGAATCAATGAGTTTACATCACCAAAATCTAAAAAAATAGAAGAACAACCGATCCTGTTAGCCGTACTTTGGACTTCTCTAGGGCAAACCGCCTTTTGAAAACAGAGATCTAAATCAAAAAAATATCTGGATTAGAAAAAGATATCTTTTTAATACTTGGTTCTAGAAAAATATTTTATAGAATAATATATCAAAGTAATTAATCACAATCATAAATTTTGAAATCAAGAATTTGAAAAATATCAAGTGACACATGAAATCTTCTAAGGTTTAAATTTTTTGAAAGGGAACAAGCTTGCTTTTGATGGGCTCATTTTATGCCTCTTATCAATTTGATTGACACTCTTTACATATCTTTTGATTTTTTATACACTTTGTATATATATATATATATATATATATATATATTTAATTTGGCGTCATTGTGCATCTTTTAATTTTGGCATCATTGGCCACTTTTTTTTTTAATTTATTTTTGCAAGCTAGGTCCCTTTTTTAAAATTCTTAAATACTCTCAGTTGTGATTATATCTTCCATATATTAAAGAAGAAAAACTCACTCTCTAATTAAAGAAGGAATCACAAAATAAAAACAAAAGTCATATGATAAATATAATAACAAGATTTAAAAAATCTAAAGGTAATATAAAGACTTTGATTATTATATATATATAAGATATATTACTATAGAAAGATTGAAAAGATCTTTATTGTAAACTCCAATTATTGATTTGAGATAAGCTTTTGTTTAGAAAAGAAAATTACACCACTAAAAAAAGTTAGAGGAAAGGAAACAATCAACGTTGTTTCTCCTTTAACTGATTTAGAGATGTTAATATTTGACTTACAAATTTCTAAAAAAAACAAATAAGGCATAAGATATCAATTCAGTAATAATTAAAAAAATATAACATACGAAAGAAAAATAAAGCAACAAAAAAAATAAATAATGAAAAACTACAAAAATAAAACAACAGAAGTAAAAAAATAAACAACATATAACTGATCAGAAATCAGTAAGAATCAAGTTTATGCATTTATGTCAATAACACCCAATCTGGTCCTTAAAGTGCTAAAAGTGTCGAAGGCCAGTAGTTTAGTAAAGATGACAGCCAGTTAATTTCCAGTTGCCGTATGATGTAACTCTCTGTCTCCCTTGGTCACATGGTCTATAATAAAGTGATGCCTTATATCAATGTGCCTAGTTTTTGAATGTTGGATATGATTCTTAGAAATGCAGATGACACTAGTGTTGTCACAAATAATTAAAATTGTGCCTACAGGTAATCTTAAATCAAGAATTTGCTGCTTCAACCAAAGTTCTTAGGCCACACAACTCTCTAAGGAAACGTACTTAGCTTCAGTAGTATAAAGTGCAACAGAGTTTTGCTTTCTACTAGACCAGAAGAATAAAGACTGTCTTATGAATTGGCAAGTCTCAGAAGTTCTCTTTCTATCCACCTTACATCTTGCAAAATCAGAATCAGAATATCCAATAATCTCAAATGAAGTGCTGTGATTATGATACCATATTCTTAAGTTTTGAGTTCCTAAGAGATATCTAAGAATTCTCTTAACTACAATCAGGTGGGATTCTTTAGAATTAGCTTGAAATCTAGCACAAAGACAAACACTAAACAGGTCGGCTAGCAGTCAAGTAAAGTAAAGATCCAATCATTTCTCTATACTTCTTTTGATCAACAAAATTTCTATTTGGGTCCTTATCTAACTGAACACTGCAGGTCATGGGAATATTAATTGGCTTGGCTTTATCTATTTCATACTTTTTCAAAATGTCTTTTATATATTTTGTTTGATTTAAAAAGGTTCCATCATTCAGTTGTCTTATGCTAAACCCCAAAAAATAGGATAACTCTCCCATCATACTCATCTCGAACTCCCTACTCATTATTTTAGAAAAATCATAACATAGCCTTTTATCAGAAGATCCAAAAAGTATATCATATATATAGATGTGAATAATAAGTAAATTATCTCCTACTTTCCATAGAAAAAGGGTGGTGTCTACATTCCACTTAACAAACTCTCTCTAGTAAGAACGTGCTAAGCCTCTCATATTATGTTCTGGGTGCCTGCTTTAATCTATATAAGGCCTTTTTTATTTGAAAATAAGATTTGGAAATTGAAAGCTCCAAAACCTAGGGGTTGCTCTACAAACACATCCTCTTTTATTACCCCATTGAAAATGACACTCTTAACATCCATTTGTAAAAGCTTAAATCCCTTATAACATGCAAAGGCTAGTAGCACTCTAATGACTTCCAATTCGAGCTATAGGGTCAAAGGTCTCCTCAAAATCAATCCCTTCTATTTGGTTGTACCCGTTAGCCACCAATCTTATCTTATTTCTGACCACCACACCAGAATCATTCACCTTATTCTTAAAGACCTAATTTGTTCCAATTGCACTTTATCCTTTTGGTATTTCTACAAGCTCTCAAACATCATTCCTAATAAATTGGTTTAACTCCTCTTGCATGGCTAAGATCCAAAACTCATCAAAAAGGCTTGATTGATGTTGGTGGGTTCAGACATTGAGATAAAGGTAGAGTGGTTCACTTCCTTTCTAAGTCCATGTATAGTCCTAACTCCTTCAGAAGGGTCTCCTAAAATCAGTTCTTTAGGGTGACTTGAAGTGTATCTCCAATCTCTAGGCAAAGTGTATGTAAGTTCAACCCTTTCCTCTAGATCTACATTTTTTACTCCTTGGGTAATCTCACCTACTCATTCATTATTTTGGAACTCTACGCTCTTCTCCAAATTTTTAACTCCAGTGGTATTCTCTTTAACTTCATCTTCATCCTCAACTCTAGACTTCTTAGGATCAGATTCATCAAACACTATATGAGTAGTATCCTCCACCACCAATGTCCTCTTATTAAATATCCTAAAGGATTTTTTCACACTTGAATATCCTAAGAACACTTCTTCATTAGATTTTGGGTCGAATTTTCCTAAGTGTGACTTCCCATTATTATGAATAAAAACCTTATAACCAAAGACATGGAGGTGGGAAAGATTAAATGTCGTATTTTTAAAGATCTCATAGGATATCTTATCAAGTTTGGATCTAACATTCATCCTATTCAACACATAATAAGTAGTGTTTACCGTATCAGCCCAAAAGTATTTTGGAAGTGAATACTCAGCAACCATGGCTCTAGCAGCTTCAATTAAGGTTCGGTTCTTCCTTTCAACTACCCCGTTCAGTTGAGGGGTGCTAGGAGCTGAGAAGTTGTGACTAATCCCCTTATCCTCACTGAAGTCTCCAAATCTCTCATTTTCAAACTCTCCCCCATGGTCACTATGGATGGTCAAAATCTTATAACCTAGCTTTTTCTGAATCCAAGTGAAGAAGGATCTAAACTCATCAAAAAAACTCATTCTTATGTGACAGAAATCTAATCCAAGTAGACCTCAAGTAGTCATCAATAATCACAAAATCATAGAATTTCCCTCCTAAGTTAGCAGCGCTAATGGATCCAAACAAATTCATGTTAAGGACTTCTAAAGGTTTAGAGGTGCTAATGTCCTTAATGGAGTGAAAAGAGGAATGGACTTATTTCCCTAATTAGCAGGCATCACAAAGGTGGTCTTTATACAACTTAATCTTGGGGACACCTCTAACTAGGTCTTTCTGGGTCACTCTCCTAAGAGTTTTCATACTGGCATGACATCACCTCCTCTGCCACAACCATGAATCATCAGTAGTAGTTTTTAAGCAAAAAGAAGTAACACATTAAATATTATTTAAATCAAGCATGTAAATATTGTTGATCTACTTTCCCTGCAAAATAGTATTATTATTTAAGTTTATAATGCAAGTATTAGCCAAAAGTTTTATGATGAAGCCCTTATCGCAAACCTGACTGATGCTAAGCAATTTGTTTTTTAGTCCATCTACAAGTAAAACATTTTCAATCAAAAGGTTCTGGGAGTTCCAATTATACCTGTGCCCACCACTTTCCTGATGGTGTTGTCTCTAATAGTAACCTTGCCTCCTATCTTGGTCTCCATCAAAATAAATTAATTGGCATCTCCAATTATGTGTCATGAGCATTCGTTGTTCAGGTACCACATGCTCTCACGAGGCCTTTTATGAGAGCAAGCTTGCAAAATCATCAAACGTCAGATTTAGGAACCCAAACATGTTTGGGTCCCTTCTTATGGAAAGTATAATGCAATGCATGTGTGTTATACTGTGAATCATGTAATGGTGTAAGTGTGTGCAATGTTTCCTAACATACCACATGAAAAATATCTAACACTAGGAAAATGATGTACTAATCTACTCAGGTGGTTATACTTCTTTTTAAAGTTACGTGATGCATGCAATGATAATTTTTTTATTTTCAAAAGCTTTAAAATTTGCTAATTTCTTAAACTCCTTTTCTAACTCAGCATGGGATGACTTCAAAGAATCATGTGTATCAGATAATTCAGTATGCTTTTTATTTAATGGATCAAACTCATTAAGTAATGGCATATGATTGCTATCAATTATAGAATGATCTTTAAGAAGAATTTCATACTCTTTTTATAAATTTAAAAATTCCAATTTCAAGCTAGCATGTGATTTCTTAAGTTTCCTATATGATGCATGAATTTATTTGGAAACTTCAAGTAGTTGCTCATAGGTTAGTTCACATTCCTCTTCTTGATCACTATGGCCAAGATATTCATCTGCCATCATGCATAAGTTTTTAGTCTCCTCTTTAGCTTTAGTCTCAGAGGAGTCAGATGCAAAAATTGCCCAGAATGCCTTTTGGAACTTTTTCTTATCCTTTTTGAACTTGGTTTTCTCTTCACCCTTCTCTTTTCTAGGATGAGTTTTAAGTGTAGGGAAATCATCTTTAACATGTCCTGGCTTCTTGCATTCAAAATAGATAGTATCATTAGAACTCTTAAAATTTTTGCTACCCTTACCTTTATTCCACTTATGATGGTTCTTATGCTTCTTCCTTACAAAGCTTTTGAATTGCCTCGTGATTAAGGCAACATCATCACTTTTAGACTCGGAAGAATCAGTGTCTGTGTTATTGGCCTTCAGTGCCACAATTTTCTCCTTCTTTTTCTCACCTGCATCAAGATTGGGGGGTGAATTGGTATTAAAAAATCTTTCACAATAAAAACACAAACTTAAATCAAACCAAAGTTCATCACAGATAAATTTAAAGTGTGAAAATTAAATGCAGAAAAAAAGTAACAGTAATGAATAAAAAAATTTATATTAGTTCGATCAACTCAACCTACATCCACTCCCTAGAGGTGCCCTCCGAGTATTCCACTAAACTCAGTGTCTCTCCTTTTGTTCCCACAGCAAGGCGAAGAAGCCTTTACAAAACCTCCTTTCCACCGACACCGATGAGGCAGAGAACCCAACTCCTTTTGCTTCCTGCTAAAGTAGGCAGAGAATCTTGATCGATTGCTCAAGAAGACCTCCCTCAAATCTCTAAGGATAAGGGATGATGATTGGAGAATACAACTTGGATCCTTTCTTGGAGTAACCTTTATGGAACCCCTCAAAACCTCCCCCTCACAAGATCATCTCTCTCTCTCCCTCTCTCTCCATCTCCTCTGAGCTCTCTCAGGTCACGATAACAGTAAAAGATGCCCTCATGGGTGATATAGGAGAGCTTATATAAAAGAGATTCGGAATAGCTCTTAATAGAAACAAACTGATATTATCATCCAGGATGATCTAGAGAACATCATGTACGATTAGTGTAATTTTACTCAATCAGCTAGGACAATCTAGGATGATCAGAAGAAATTTATTCATATCGTCCTATACGATTAGTACAAATCATTGAATATCGTCTACATAATCACACTGAAAGGATGTTTAGATGATGGAAAAAATATTTGATCATCTAGGCTGATCGTCCTAGATGATTTGTTCAAATTCATGAAAATCGTCCAGACCATCGCCCTGAATAGAAGGTGGCTGATGTTGATCATCTAGGAATAACTAAGGTTTTTTGAACTGATCATCCCGGACGATCCTGCAATCATCTAGGATGATACGATCGAGCAATCAAGTCTTAATTGCTTTCCTTAATTACCAGATTAATTTAGGCATAAATGTGTTGCATCTTTTAGGATGATTTCCTGAATGATGTTCAAAAATAAATAATACCTAAATAGATCTGACGACTGATTCTTTTTGATTTGAGCATATCATCCCGGATGATACAAATAACGTTCTGGATGATGAGCTTAATGATGACTGCCTTAACCAGGATGCCCTAATTAGGGTTTATGTTTTTAACTGATCGTCCAGGACGATATTTGGATCATCATAGATGATGTGACCAAAAATAGAGAACTCTAAATATGACAGAAAAAATTCTCCCAAGTGTGTGTGTGCCAGGTTACTTAGCATCAAGAACCATATCATTTGCAAAAGACACAAGAAGGGGAAAAATTTACAAACTAACTCAGACCTAGTCTACCCAATTTTGAGCTGGTTCAAATTATAGTCTTGATCTTGTAGACTTGAAATGTCAGTAAGCAAGGCAGTCGTAGAGAAACAAAAGTGTTTTCTATCATCAAAATTCTATTTCTAAAAATTAGATACGCAACACCTTTTGTAAGAGCACACATATAAAATTAGCATATATAAGACTTTCGAACTCAAATGAATTTTAGTCCCATCTTATGGAAAGAAGAATGAAATGCATGCATGCTATACCATGAACTTTGAAATTTTAGTCTCCATACAAAATGTGTTCTAGGATTAATGGTGCAAGTATAAGAGATATGTCCTAACATGCCACAAGAAAAATATCTAACACCAAGAAAAAGATTTACTAATCTATTTGGGTTATAGTGCCTCTTCCTATGTTTGAATGATGCATGCTTTGATGATATTTTTTTTAACTCTTCAAGTGAAGTTAGTTTTTTATTTTCCTTAAAAGCAATTATTTTAGCTTGTAAAAACTTATTTGCACTTTCAAGAATTGAATTTTTTTACTTTTAATGCATACTCCCTGTTATCTAATTCAAATGCAAAAGTTTTTAATCTCTTATATGTATTTTCTAACTGAACATGTGATATTTCTAAGGAATTATACTTAGCAGTTAAATCAAGATTCTTTTTTTTAATGAAATAAATTTTTTTAATAAATCTATGTGGTTACTATCTAGAGTGGAATGATATTTCCTTAGGCATTCATTTTCTTTTTTGCAGAATTGAAAAGTCATATTTAAGGTTAGCTTCTGATTTTTTAAGCTTCATATAAGCAGTATGAATTTTTTTAGAAACTTTAAATAATTGATCATGGGTATGCTAACATATCTTCTCTTGAATAGAATGATCAAATTGATCATCTGTCATTAAGCATAGGTTGGTTACCTCCTCTTCTGCTTCAATTTCGGAAGAGTTTGATGTTGGGTTTGCCTAGAATGATTTTTCAATCCTCTACTTATTTTTCTTCACCCTTCTCCTTGTTTGGGTGAACTTTAAGAGTTGGGCAGTCAGATTTCAAGTACCCTAGCTTCCTACATTCAAAGCATATAACATTAAAAGAATTTTTACCATTCTTACATTTATTTCATTACTGATGGCTTTTTTTGCTTTTTCTTTAAGAAGCTCTTGAATTTCCTTATCATCAATGCAATAACACCATCATCTAGTCCAGAAGAGTCACTATCAAAATTATTAGCCTTTAAGGCTACAATTTTCTTTTTTCTCTTTTCACCATTAATAAGCTACATTTGAATCGCTCCTTGCTCGTAGGTAATAAGTGATCTAAGTAAGTTATAAATAAAATAAACATTCATATCTTTAGATTTATTACTGGCAGTAACTTTTGCATCATAGGAAGAAGATAAACAATGAAGAATTTTGTTAACTTTTTCATAATTTATAAGCTCTTTTCCCAAGGCATGCATGGAAGTAATAATCTGAGTAAACTTAATATACATTTAAAAATAGATTCGTTAGGTTTCATTTAGAAAAGTTCATAATCATGATGAAGAATGGTTAGCCTAGTTGTTTCACTTCCTTTATTCCTTCTTATGTTATGCAGAGTAAATCCCAAATCTCTTTACCAGTAGTGCAAGTGGAAACACGCATGTAGTCTTCAAATTTTAAAGCACATAAAAAATAGTTCAAAAATTTGGCATTCAGTTGGGCTAAATCTCTATCATATGTAGTCCATTCAAAAAAAAAGGTATTTCAATTTTAGAACCATTTACTAAAGTTGAAGGTGCAGAATAACCATCCTGTACTAACATCCACATGCGATACTAAATTGATTATAGAAAGGTAGACATGAGAATTTTCCAAAAATCAAAAGGAATGTTATATAATAGAAGTGGTTTAGTAATTGAATATCCTTTCAAAGTGTTACGATTACCAAAGTTAGCCATAGATCATTTTTCAAAAGTTTTTTACTACTTAATTTATGAATCTTGCTCTTATACCACTTAAAAGTTTATGAGGGTTGTTAAACTTTTATGAACTAGCCCAAGGCTAACAATGAGAGGGGGGGGGGGGGGGGGGGGGGGGGGGTTAATTGGCTATTTTAATTTTTCTTAAGGCAAAAAGGGAATATTTTAAAACACTCAATTTTATCCCATAATACAAAAGCAAAGATAATTTAATAATAAATAGAATAAAAGATTTCAACCACATAACAAATCACAAAAAAATGTAGGGAAAGGTAAATATAAAGAATATACTAGAATTATAATTTGGTCAACTTGACCTACGTCTACTCCTTAGAAACCTGATTTCAAGTATGACACTTAAAGTCGTTTCTCTCCTTTTTCCCCCATAAAAAGGCGAACAATACAAAATCTTTTAACTCAAGGATACAAAGTAAATACTCTCTCTTTAGGTAGAGAACCTGGAAGTCCTTTTACTCCCTTTTGTAGTAGGCAGAGAAAAATCCTTTTACTGGAGTAGGCAACAAAACTTGGATCTTAAGCCGATGAACGTCTCGCTAGAGCCACCAAGGAACTGATAAAGAAGTCTGAAGAAGATAGTATTAACCTTGTTTGGAGCAACCTTTATTAATCCCTCACAACCCTCCCTCATAAGGACCTCTCTCTCTCTCTCTCTCTCTCTCTCTCTCTCTCTCTCTCTCTCTCTCTCTCTCTCTCTCTCTCTCTCTCTCTCTCTCTCTCTCTCTCTCTCTATCTCTCTCAAAGCTCTCCTCTCATCCTTCTCAAAGCTCTCTCTCAAGTTAACCTAGAAGTAAAAGATTAACTCAAGGATAATATGAGAGCTTAAATAGAGAGCCTCCAAAATAAGCCCTAATTTTTAATATGGCGACACTTATCATCCAATGTGCTCTTACGATCATCTTGCATGATTAGTTCAAAAATATTAATTCTACCAATATGAATTGTATTGCCGTGCAAAATTAGTCAAGAGAAATAGAAAAATCATCATGGATGATTATAATATCTTACCAGATGTTTGGTATAAAACTATTAAACTGCACTTAGTATGATACTCAATGATGCCTTGTCATCCCACATAATTCTCTATAGTCTAGTACAAAAGGAATCAATCACCCTAAATGATTAGTTGAAAAAATATGGTCTTCATCTAGCATGATATGTGGCAACCTCTTATCGTCCCATGCATGTTATCTATCATCCAAGATGATCTTCACTGATCACCCTGTATGATTATATCGAATTAATGTTTACCATAATTGTTCTCCTAATTACATGATTAATTTAGGGAAGATTTTCATCTATCATTCAAGACGATGAGGATCATCTTGTATGATTTGAACAAATTTTGAATTATATAATCATGCCAAAATTATGATTGGCAGCTTTTTTTATCAAAATATATCATCCTGTATGATAAAGATCATTCAGGATGATTAGATAAAAAAACTAATATGTTTCTAAATCTCCACTCCCTAGATTGTGT
Organism: Dendrobium huoshanense; assembly: GCA_016618105.1. Taxonomy (NCBI): domain Eukaryota; kingdom Viridiplantae; phylum Streptophyta; class Magnoliopsida; order Asparagales; family Orchidaceae; genus Dendrobium; species Dendrobium huoshanense. The sequence goes on along the minus strand of CM028348.1, from coordinate 40,007,273 downwards.
GCGCAAGGTTACTTAGATTTTGGATCCACCACAGTACATTTTTTACTCAAGTAAGGTAAAATAGCTTTAAAACTAAAATAACATTCTCACTCAACCTTAGTCTACCTGGTCTTGAGCAGATTGACATTACAAGTGATTTGTGGACCTGAAATGTTATCACATATATAAAACATATATGCAAGTAAACTCAATTATTATGAGATAGCATAGTAAGAAAATAATAATATTTGTTATCATCAAAATCATCCAGATTTACAACACTTAAAGTGGACAAACATAAGCTAATTACTGATAAAATGGTGTTATGAGCATTTAAAAAAAAGAGTGAGAAGGCATTATATTCAATCGCACTCGTGTTAGAGATAAGAGAGTTGAAAATATAAGCAAAATTTAACATCATTAATTTGGAGACGTTCTTTAACGCACTTCTAGGTAGACCTTGGATCCATGAGTATATGATGGTTCCATCTGCCCTACACAAATGCATAAAGTCCCAATGAGATGACATTGAATGCATAATGAAGGGTGATCTACAACCATTCTATATTCATGAAAATGGGATTTACGATGATGATGGATACTACACACCAAAACGATCCACTACCCATCCTAAAATTAAAATCACAATCAAAGAGGAGAAAATGATTGAAGAAAGCTCAAAAGGAAATAAAAAATTAAAAGGACAACTTGCAGAGAAAGAGAAAAAAGAAAGAAAGAAAAGAGTAAAATAGTGAAGATGATGTCGAGGGAGTGAACTTTAGGTCTTTAAATATTTTCCTCCAAAGAGGTGGGAGGATGGCCCGAAGAGCATGTGGTCAAGGCCATGCTTCGCTTAAAAGAAAAATACCCCCAATGTATATTGATTTAAAGTCAAGTTCATATGATGACTCAAAGGTATAGGGTGTAAGAATTCCTCTTGATAACAAAAAGATAAATCCTCCTCCAAAAATTTATCTCAATTTAGAACAAGTTAGTGATCTAGAGGGTGACACTTCAAAAGTTCAAAGTGACAAGCCTAAATGAACCATATATAAAAAGCTCAGTAGGAGATTTGATGCATTAACCTTGGCCCCGCTGGCAAGGTTGTAGGGTTAGTAATGACTCTCCTAATTTAGATGGAGAAGTAAAGAAAGTCATGAAATGTTTTCTTGTCCCCTCAACCTCAAGGAAGGAAGATGATGTAATATTTTAGGAGGTAGATTTTGATAAATTAATGAGTTTCATCTTGGCTTCTTTCCTGTGTGAGTAAGGAATTATGACAATGGACCAAGGGTTAGGGTAGATACCATAAGAGCCATTGGTATACAAGAAATAAAAGAAACCTAAGTAGTAGTATCGACTTTGGTACCATTGGTTCATTTAACGGCGATGAGTATTTTCTTATTGTAACAAATCATCCTGAATCTAAGAAGGTCCTTATGAAAATTATTAACCCCCTTGATAGGGTTTGTTTGGAGACATTTGATGGTATAGATAAACTTCATGTTTTGGATGAACCTTCTGACTTTGAAGAAGAAATTAATTGATAGTTGATGAACTCAAAGAAATTAACCTTGAAATAGAGGATGACCCTAGCCCTACATTTTTTAGCTCTTTGTTGAGTGAATATGAATCGAAAGATCTAATCCACCTTCTCGCTGAGTTTAATAGCTACTTTACCTAAATATATGATGAAATGCAGAGCATATCTACTGATGTAGTCATTCATAAGCTTGGAATTTGACATGATGTCATTCATGTTAAGCAAGCTCCTTGAAGCATGCATCTAAAAATTGAGTAGCAAGTTATTTATAAAATCAAGAAATTTATTGAGGAAGAATTTATTTGGAAGGAATAATATCCCTCTTAGGAAGCTAACATCATACTAGTTCAAAACAAAATGGTCAAATTCAGATATGTGTTAACTATAGGGATTTGAATAAAGCATGTCCCAAGGATGAGTTTTCTTTACCCATACAAGAACTCTTGTTAGGCATTACCTCTTTACATGTTATTTTCTCCTTTTATAATGGATCGTCTGGTTATAACCAAATTAAGATGGTCCAATAAGATGAGAGGAACACTACATTAAAAACTATTATAGGGATCTTTTGTTATAAGGTAATACATTTTTGTCTAAAAAATACCGGTGGAACCTACCAAGGGAGAACACCCAAATTTTTGATGAATTAATTCATAATCAAGTGGAATGATACATTTATGTTTTGGTCATCAAGAGCAAAATTAAAGAGGTTGACCTGTATGACTTAAGAATCATCTTCAAGTGGTTGCACCTATATGACTTCAAAATAAACCCCTTGAAGTATGATTTTGGCGTTACTTTAGGAAAATGGTTCGGCTTCGTGGTGAGGCATCACAAAATCGAAATTGATCCTGCTACAATAGAAGCCATCATAAATATGCCGCCTCCTAGAAGCCTCACTCAACTAAGGTCCCTTCAAGGTAGGTTGGCATATATAAGGAGGTTTATTTAAAATCTCTCTAGAAGGTGTTGACCCATCTCTATCCTTGCTAAAAAGGATTCCAAATTAAAGTAGGCTGAGAAATGTCAAAGTACCTTTGAGAATATAAAATAATATCTTACCAATCCTCTAGTGTTGGTAGCCCCTATGCTTAGGAAGCCTCTTATTCTCTACACCACAACTTTGGATGATTTGCTTAGTGCCCTATTAGCTAAATTCAATGATGCGGGCAAAGAAAATGCCCTACTATTTGAGCCAATGACTCCTCCCTATATAAATCCATGATCCTTCCATTATGAAACATTATCTTGCCTTAGTTTTTGTAATCCAAAAGCTAAGACACTACAAACTCTATCATTAGGTGAGCTTAATTTTAAGGGTGAATTTGTTACAATATATTATGACTTGACCTTCATTGTCAAGATATTTGGCATGCTAGTCTATGATATTGCTTCAATTTCAAATTACATTCATTCCCTTGTGTGCTATGAAAGTATAAGTTGTTGTGATGACCTTCCTAATGACAATCATAGCTGCTAATTCACACATATATCTCCTATCTCTTAAGACTGTATGATGATCACCTGATGGAATCAAATCACGAGCTTTCGAGAAATCTAATGATCGTGTCTTGGAATCATATTTTGGTGCATGCATCCTCCGATTATCTTCAGCAAGGAGGTTCCTTTCCAATCTGATCAAGAAAGACACTTATGAAAAATCTCCCAGATCCCTAGACAAAAAAAATTGATTTAGGTCCATAATGTGGATCTCATCAATGGCTTAATTTTTATTACACTGAATATTGTGAAAAGTGCAACCTAACATATTGCATCCCATGATAGCTTTATGATTTTATATGTTATTGGGCTTATTCTCCTATCATTTATTAGAGCTATGCCTTACATGAAATTTTCTTATGACAAACAATGAGACTGAGTATGAGTCTTTGTAACTAATTTGGTGAACTTATAATACTGATGGACATAAAATAAAACAAAATCACTTATGGTGCTTCTCAATTGAGGGTTATCAACTCCAAGAGCTTATAGAGAAGCGAACTTAGAGGCTTGGTTGAAGTTAATCTAAAACCTTCCTAATAGGAGACTTAAAGTATCATCAATGGGATATAAGGGACCATCTTAGTCGAGGAAATCAATTCCTATTATAGTATTGATAATACAAATTATTTTCCCATTGTAATGTCAATTATGCATAGGATGCCTTGGCAAAGCATATGATGGAATTTTCCTATACTCCATTTCTATAGAAATTCAGGGTTGTAACGTCTTAGCTCCTATATATTTAGAGAACATCAACAAGAAATCTTTCCTTAGGATTAGATCCTCTAGTGGTGGAGCACGCCATTTATGGTATCACCCTAGTATCAAATAAAAACCTTTTTGATCCTCTATGGTTAGGTGTGAGTCTCCACCTCAGTCTTCCCTTCCATAAAATCATATGTTAATAATGGAGCACGCCCTTCGTGGCACCACGCTAGCTTCCAATCCTTTAGTTTACATGTGAGTCATTGTGACTTCTTTCATTAGGATTAGATCCACTAGTGGTGTAGCATACCCTTTGTGACATTGCCCTAGTAATGATTCAGTCTTGATCTTCTAAGGTTAGGTGCTCCTTTTCCTTGGAATCAAAAGTTCATATTCGACCCTTTCGTTTGGTCAATGCCAATATATGCAGTATAACTTCATTCTACTACACATATTGGGGGTCAATTTATTGAACACATTATTTTTATGAGGTTCAAAAATTCAAATTGAATTAATCAAATCCAAAGTTCAATTCAAATCAAAAATTCCAAATCAAAATTCAAGGTTAAAGGCCCATGTTCTATAACTCCTTTTGAGTGATTTTACAATCACCTCAAAACTTAATCAAATGACCCCTGATTCATGACCAATTAATTTCATATTTATTAAGCAAGTCCCTAGGGATAAACTCTTTATATTTGAGGCAAATCTGATGTTGAGATTATTGCAACTTAGTTTTTTTTATTGTTGAGATTCATGCAACATGTATGTTTTTTATGATTCCAATTATTTTTATTTTAATTATAATTTCTCCTAACATATTTTGGATGTATTATTTTTATTATTTGTGTGTACTAACATTTTAGGAAAATCATACTCCAGATTATTAAAAACTTCAAATCAGACTAGATTAAGATTCTTTATAAATGAAGTCTTTTTTATTTTTATTTTAATGAATCTGAGTGAGTGTGATTGTAATTGAGTAACTATGTACACACACAAAGGTGGAGTGTTTAAAATTGTAATTTTTAAACTAATTATACTGTATGAACTCATTTTGTACGGGACAATTTATTTAGTTATTTTTTCCTATGAGCAGTCAAATGAACTGCAAGTAGAAAATTTTTCTAAGTAGTGATTATTCTATACGATGTCGTGTTCATACATATGCCATCCAGAGTACGAATTGGACGGGTCCCTTTTCGTCTCCATGAATTTAAAGTTTTTTCTGAATGGATCGTACTATACGATGTTGTGTTCATAAATACATCGTCCAGAGTATGAATTGGACGGGTCCCTTTTCATCCCGATGAACATGAAAATTTTCTGAACAGATCATACTGTATGATATCCCATTCATACATACGACATCAAGAGTATAAAAATGTGGGGTCCTTTTTTTGTCCCGATGAAGATGAAAATTTTTCTAATTATTAGTATAATACAAATTTGGTTCATACTGAATGATCATCGAGTATGAAATTATTTCATACAGATTCACAAAAGGTTCTTATGAAACTATTTTTGAATTGTTCGTACATACAAACATACGATTGTACATGCTCAAAATGGAAATTTTTAAATTTTTTGGATGGTTTTTGTTGTTTTTCATATAAAAGGTCCGTAAAAACTAATGTGAAAAGTGTTGTTCTTCATAATTTTTCAAGAGCAAGTGAAAGAGTGAGTTTGGGAGAGTGTTTGAGAGAGATTTCTTGCAAGTGGAGTGTGAAGGGTTCACAAGGTTACTCAAATGTAAGAAATCTATTTTGGTTTTTTATTATACTCTTCCTTTTCTTCTTTCAAGGTCCTAGAGAGAAGATCTTTGAAGAAGATCCAGTTATCTGCCAACACTTTTTTTTTGAAAAATGCATAAAGCAATTGCATTAAAATAAAACGGAAGCTAATATAAGCTAATAGCATCACATTCCTCCTTTAATAATAGAAACAAAGGAGGAGGAATGTGTTCCATACTAAGATAATCCCAAGCAAAATCACCATTATGAGCATAGTTAGCACATATATCCGCCAACTTATTGTTTTCCCTACTAACATGTTTGAAATAACAAAATTAAACTCTTTAATAAAGGAAGAAAACCTTAAATCAATCTCCTATTTATGTTTCTTGTTGATGTTGTTATGAAAACCTTTGATCACATTTTCATTGTCTCCTTCAATGATAATCCCTTTGAATTGAGAATTCCAATCCTTGATAATACCATGTAGAGAAAGAAAATCCTCTAATTCAAGATGAGCAATATCCCAATGAATACCTTTGATTCCTTTAGCAAAAAGAAACCTTCCTTGGTGGTCACGGCAAACAGCTCCAATTCCAACATTGTAAGAAGATAACAATGAAGCATCAACGTTTATTTTGATCCAATCAGGTGGAGGGGGGTGCCAAGATTTTTTAAACAACCAAGATAGTTGATTAACATCCCATAGGCCTAATTTATTTCTATTAGAAATAGAAAATTGAAGTCATACTAAGAGCATTAGATGCAATGTTTAAATTGCTATCCTCCATCCCTTCATGAATAAGTCTATTTCTAGACTTCCAGCAAAGAAAAACCAAATTACAATAAACTTTTGTGATAAAACTTTTTTGGAAGCATTTAACTCCAACCAAGAGATTAACTCAGCATAAGTTATAAAAATCAGAATATGAAATCCCCAATGATTGAGAATTTTTTTAATTTGAATGAGTTTATCATAACTCATTGCCACATTGCTTAACATCTTTAATTTCCAAGCATCCTCTTGGACATAAGCATCTTTCCTTGAGTTTTCTATATTCCAAGAAATGAAAAGTTGGAATAGCTTTATGATATAACCTCCACCAAAAGATTTCAGTTCTTGGATTAAGATCTATTTTCTTCATCCAAGACCAATAGTTCCTCCATTTGAATCAATTAACATAGCTTCATAAGATAATACCGCCAAAGATTTTCTAGAATTATAAGAAATCATCTCCATTTGGTCACAACTGGCTTCCTGATCAATCTTCATGTTGCAAATGATCCGAAGCAACTCTTTTCCAAAAACATTTTGTAATTTATTAATGTTCCATCCACCATTTTCAATAAAGAAATCTACAAATAACTCATCGATTTGTTGATGATCAAGGAAAGTAGGACATTTACATAAAGCTCTATCTAGTATCCATACATCCTCCAAGACATTCACTTTTTCACCAGTAGAAATTTTCCATCTAATAATCTATTTAAGAGCCATAACACCACTTCTTATGATTTTACAGGTACTCAAAATATTCTTCTTCCAATTTGGAATCCAACCAGAATTCCCAAACTTCGGCTTCAAGTATTTATGCAATAATGAGTCTTCATCATTCACATATTTCCATGCAATCTTAGCTCTTAAAGAATCCACTCTTTATGTACAAGAGTAGAGTCCCCATCCACCTGAATGCAATGGTTTGCACAAATTTTCCCAGCTGATATAATGTAATCCACCTTCATTCATCTCCTTGCGCCAAATAAAATTTCTACAAGCTTTGTCTATCTCAGCCAAGATACCAATTGGAACCAATGAATGTGTACAACAAAAAACTGGTATAGAATAAATTGTTGATCTAGCAAGAGTGATTAGAGAAATAAACTTGCTTCCCGAAGTATCAAGTTTCCCAATCATTTTTGCCAACACAAAATTGAAATCTGAAGCCACCAATCTCCTTGATGCAATTTTAACTCCTAAGTAATAGAATTACTTCACATACTTGAATCCCATTAACTGAGCAATCTTTTTCTTTTTCCTTCTACTAACAACTTTCCCACATAAAATAGAAGACTTATTGTAATTAATTTTTTGACCCGGCCAATTACAATAGTATAATAAAATGCTTCTAATCTTCTTTACCATCTTCACGTTTGCTTAAAAAAAAATAAGATATCATCTGCATAAAGTAGATGTGATATCCTAGGAGCATTATGATGAATCTTAATCCCTATCTCCATTTCTTCATGAATTAAAGCATTAGATAAAAGTTGAGAACATAAAGTAAAGAGAAAAGGAGATAGGGGACAACCTTGTCAAAAGCCACTATAAGCATTGATCCAATTAGAAAATTTTCCATTGATCAAAATAGAGAACCTTGGATCACGTACACATTCCAAAATAAGCTTTGAAAAGTGTAAAGGAAAGCCAAAATAATTCAAAATCTGCTCCAAAGTTTCCCAATACATGTTATCATAGGCTTGCTCCATGTCTATTTTGACAGAAATCAACCCTTTTAAAGATTTCGAAAACCTGAATTTATGGAAAACTTCTTGTGCAATTAACACATTATCTACTAGAGACCGGCCTTTAATGAAAGCAGGTTGATTTTCTGAAACCAGTTTTGGACAAATCTATTGAGAAGAACTTTAGCCACAAGCTTATAAATTGTTTTACATAAGCATATATGCCTGAAATTAGAAGGTGTCATAGGCAATTCCACCATTGAAATGAGTACAATCATTGTATCTTTCCAACTGGATTCCATTATACTCATATCAAAAAACTTTTTAAATTCATTCCATACATCTAATTTAATTATGTGCCAATAGAATTTAATAAAGGAATGAGTAATACCATCAGCACCAGTTGATACTCCTCCCTCCAAATGGCTGATAGCATCAAAACTTCCTTCAGGTTGAGTTCGGAATTAAGAATTTCTTTATTCGAATCTATTAAAATTTCTCTCAGGCTAGGCCAGTTATTCAAAGAACATGATCTGTAATTCCACTTGGATTTGAAAAAATTGAAAAAAATCTCTTCAATTTGGGCTTGATCTTTCACCAAACCTCCATTCTCATTTTTAATATTAAAGATGTAATTTGAATTTCTTCTAGCATTTGCAAATGAATGAAAGAACCTTGTATTCAAGTCTCCATCCGTTAACCATCTTACCTTTGCTCTTTGTCTCCACCAAGAGTTTAATCGGGCTAAGGTACACTGCAGTTCATTGATTTTGGATCTGAGAAGCAAGATTTTTCCTTCACGAAGGCTGCCAACCGAAGACTCCTCCATTTGAAGATCCAGTATATCTTTGATAAGATTTTCCTTCACAAGATTGAGGTCTTTCAATTTTGATTTACTCCAGTAAAATAGAGCTTTCAAAGCCCTTTTAAATTTGATATCAAGCCTATCTGAATGACGATTTGCAATGTTTCTGTTCCAAGCTTTTTGAACAATAGCCGTCAAAGCATAGTGAGAAACCTAAGTATCTTCAAACTTGATGTAGCCATTTGTTTTCGGTTGATCTTCCCATAATTTCATCATTATGGGACAGTGATCTGAAGCTATACGAGGGAGATGATGAACTACCAATAAAGAATTAGACTCTAGAGCAGATGAATTAACAAAGCACCTGTCTAGTCTTTTTAAAATCTGAGCTCCACCTGATTGTTTATTGCACCAAGTATATCTTGGCCCAATAAAACTCAATTCATGATATTCAAGGTTAGCAAAAAAAGATTTCATCTCCTTTGAGCCTTGAGAGAATTCAAATCCTCTACCTCCTTTCTTATCACCGTTTGGATAAAAGGCAATTAAAATCGCCTCCCACCACAGAAGGTCTGTCAAGAAGCAAAAATTTCTCCAATTGATTCTAAAGGTCCAAACTTTTATAAGAATCTTTGTTAGCATAAACTGTAGAAATCCTCCAAATATCTTTATCATGAATTTTTAAGTCACCAATTACACATTGACAAGAACAGAACAAGGTATTAAAAGAAGCAAACCTTGTATTCCAAAGAATTAAAATTTCTCCTGAAAGACCATCCAAAGGATAATGAAAATAATTCTAATCCATCCCGATTAGAGCATTGATATCTTTTCTATTCATAGAAGAAACTTTGGTTTCTAACAAACCAATAAAACCCATACCATATTGTTTGACAAATTCCTTAAGATATAGAGAAGCATGAACTTTCCTTGCTCATCTACAATTCCAAAAGACAATGGAATTCATTGCTTAGAAGGGGGACTAGCCCCATTCTTCTTGTCTTTTTTTCCCATCTCCAATCTTCTGTTTCTAGTCATTAGTTTAATTGGTCCAAGAGTTTTTAGCTCCTTTCCCAATTTCCTTTTGACCAAGTTATTTTCCACTTTAACTTTTTCAACAGTTAAAGCCATATAATTCAATTTATCTGATGACTCAATAGCATTATCATCTATATTTTCTCTCGTAACATTTTCAACAATGTTAAATTCCTCATCAACAATTTTAAGAATATCAAACATGATTCTTATTCAATTTTATAGGTTGAGAAGCAATCAAATTCTTACTAGATACAGTCCCAGTTTCGTCTTTAAATAAATCCAGAACTGGCAAATCTTCCAGGATTTCTCCATCTTCCAGACTTCTATCAATTGCTATAGCATCTTCAACAGCAACAAAAATTCTATCTTTTTCCTTATTGTGTTTCTTCAGATCATCAACCAAAGGCTTATCTTTAGGAACAGAAATTTCCAGATTAGTATCTTGTTTTGGAGTCTGACTTGGACCAGCAATTGGAACAGCTCTCCATATTTCTCTAACAGCACTTGGACTAGCTCCAAGAACAGTTCTTTGCATCTCTTTAGTAGCATTGTTATGAAATCTTATCTTCCTCCCATATCTAACATGCATCCAAGGTCCATATCCTTTCTATTCCAGATCAGAAGAATCTTCTTCATTTTTATCAGGAATTGTTCTTTGTCCATCAGAAGCCACTTCAGAAGAAGGCATACTTGATTTATCTTTGTATTCTACAAACAAAGAACTAGGACATTTTCCCATTAAGTGGCCAATATTTCCACATTTGAAACAAAGTTTGGAAACTTTGTTATATTTCATGTTTTGATAAAATTTTCCAAAATCACTTTCCACTCACACTCCCAAAGGAAGTTGTTCGTCTAAATTGATATAAACACAAATCCTAGCAAATTCTCTTCTATTCCTTTGGAACATGTTTCCATCTACTAGAAATGGCTTCCCAACTAGAGATGAAATTCTACAAATATTAATATCATCCCAGCAATATAAAGATAGATTAGGAAGTCTAATCCACACAGGAGCCGAAAGACCTTTTAAAGAATTTGTTGAAATGTAGGTGACCATTTGTAAATACCCACAAAATGACCTTTAACAAACCAAGGTCCTTCACTTAAAATTGATTCCATAATCTCAGCATTCTCACTTGAACATAGAACCCAATCTTGACCCAGTATAGTGAGTCTAAAGCTCCCAAAGCAACTCGATTGTCTTAATAATTCACTGTTGATCACATAAAATGGAATGTTGTCACCAAAAACTTTGATGACAAGAGCATTTCCCAATCTTCTAGAATTCTCCAACACATTCTCCAAATGCAATTTTATAGTTTTGTCATTTTCAGCCAAAAATGAACCTATGTTTAAATTCTCTACTTAAACATTAGCACTTCTCGCCCAAGCATTGGCCTTTAAATTCCCCATTTTTCCAGCTGTCTCAGGAGGATAAATCTTATTGGAAATTTGATTTTCAGAATTCAATTCTCCTGAAACATAATGCCTAACATGCTCCAAGTCATTTTGTAATGCATTTGAATTCCTCTTCACTTGTTGCGGCTCATCAACATAAACCTTATCGGCATCTCCTTGATTTTTTTCAACCACAGCAACGCCCTCTTTTGAATTTTGCACATTTAGAAATCTAATCACCATGACTACAAGGAGTAAAATTAAGAAATCTACTCACATGATGGGAGGACAGACCGAATTAAGTTTCAGATTTTTAAAACTTTTTGGACTCTTCACTCTGTCATCAACAATAACCTTTTTTCCTTTTCCAATAATTGGAATTGTCTTTTTAGTAGTAAGACATGCCCCTTCATTAATAATCAGAGGCTTCTCTTTAATAGTTAGATGACAATTCTTTCCTGACAAGAAATCCAACGAAGAAATTCTATCAGTAGAATTTGAATATGGAGGTTCCGTCCTCCCATCTATAACAGTAGATTGTTGGTCATCACCTATCCTTCATTTCTCGATGATCGGAGAATGATCACCAGCAATAAAGATCAACGAGAAAAAATAGGAATGAAGGAATTTGAATTTCACTTTCTCACTCTAGAAATTGGCTCTTTTTCTCTACCAACACTTGGAGGGTGTAAAAGGATGAAGGTTCTCTGCCGACACTTGGAGGGTGTAAAAGGATGACAGTTCTTTGCGGACACCTAGATGGTGTGAAAGGCCAATGGTTCTCTACCGCACTGGAGATTGGTGGAAGATATGAATTGTAAAGGCTTCCCCGCCTTGCTATGGGAGCAAAAAGAGATTCACTTTGGTAACAATACAATACCTGAAGAGGGAGTCTTCAGGGAGTGGATGTAGGTCATGTTTTGACTTAACCACCATAAATCTTTTGTCATTTTATTTTCTGCATTTTTATTTTTTACAATTTTGTTATTGTGATTGAAAAGCTCATTTCAAAAGATAATCAAATTTGGAAATTTATTAAAATGGTTTTTAATTAAAAAATCTTTTCGAGAATTTTTAAATTACCAATTCGCCCCCCTCCTCCACTTGGTTAGCCTTGGGACAATTGCTTATATTTAACAACTTATACGGATTCAATATCTGAGACCTATGATCCCATAAACATGATTGATATCGAAATGCTACAAACCTTCAAATATTTATAGGTTATGCCATTAGACCTAACATTTTTTGGTATTTTACATTGAGAGCTTCCCCAAGACCGTTGACTATATCCATAACCTTTTTATGACATGTAAAAAACAAAACTACACTTTGGTGGACCCTAGTTGACCTAGAGTTGACCATGAACCCATTTGACCAAAATGCACCTTTAGGGGAAAATTAGAATTTTCTCAAAACTTCAACATTTCTAATCCACATAAATCTATGAAACCTTCTCCAATATATACTAAATACTCTTTGAAATGCAATGAACTTAAGCTCAAGCCTTGCTAAAGCATGGTTAACCCACGTAAACCCATATTGACCAAATACCCCTTTAAGGCTTTAAATTAGCTTTTCATACCAAATGGCCTTCCCTTTATTTAAAACCACATCTATTAGTCTCACATCATCAATTCAAATCTATTGGATCAAACCCTAGACCCTGGGTTAACTTGGTCAACCAAGTTAAGTTAGTTTAACCAAATGCACATACACTTGAACTTAGCTCAAACCCATTAACTAAGGCATTGCCAAACATATCTAGGGCCCTAAGAGGGTCCTCTTGTAGGCCCAACCCTTTGGTCCACATGGGTTTTCCATATAACTTGACCCAAGTGTCCAAAAAGGGCTCTTTATGCGCCAATACTTAACCTAAGCCAAATCTAATCAAGCTAGCACTTATATTTGGCCCCATGACACATTGCTCCTACCCTAACTGGCCCACTCCTTGGGTGAACCTAGGCGAGGAGTTGAGCTATCCCAAACTGGAAAATTAACTTTGACGTGGGCTAAATCTCAACCAAGATTAAATCAAATCCAAATTCCTATCACATTGGGTAGCCCTTGACCTAACACATCCCCTTTGGTCAGTTCATCCCCTAGCTTTATAGGGTTGATCAAGTCCCATTCAATAATTGGGCCTCCCCATGCCCAATTAAGCTCACCACTGAGCTCACAATTTCCCATGGACCTTTTCACCTCAGCTCAACCTAATAGTGGCTAGCGGCATCAAATGCAGGTAAAATCTACCACATGTTGTTTTCTTCTTACATGAACTAACTCTAGAAGTTTTTTAGTCTGAGCTCATCCCCTTTGGGCTCTAAGAGCCTTCCATAGTTGTCCCATCCATCAAGCATCCATCCAAACCCTCTCAGGGGTCATCCCAATGGTCTAAAGCCATGGATAAAGCTTGAATATGGCTCCCTATCTAAGAGGCTCAAATTAAATTTTTAGATTTAAAAAATATTCCGCACAGTAGTGTGAGTATTTCTTTATCTTTTCTAGCTCTAGCCATCAGTTTGATTGAACTCTAATAAAGAGCTTCTACCCTTTGCTCGAAGTCACACTTCTGGTGCTCCTCTAGCTACAACAATTGAAGTAAAAGAGTTCTTGGAGCATGTCTCAAGCTTTTTGATACAAAACTCTGTTTAGATCTATCCATGTAGCATAAACTTAAACCCGATCTCCTAATTATGTAGGTGTGGTCAAGTGTGAATAAAACCATCAAACCGATGGATTTTGATGGTTGGATTGTCGGTTAGCATTGCCCTAATCCTCCCTATGAAGTTTAATGGAAGTTAATCGGTGGAATCTATTAGATCTCATTGGAGAAGTATCACGACCTAAAATGCTTGTGGGAGGTAGGAGATGTAATCATAATTGTCGATCATAATCAACAGTTTAGATAACCTCCTGCAGTCTTAGAGAGAATTCAATTGTAGCCTTCCGATCACTCATTTAATGGATATGACTAATCCTATATCACATAGTCAGCCGTTAATGATTTTCTTGTCAATCGGATGGAGCTGCACATAAAGTGCAAGCTTATTATGTAAATATTGATTTAAAATTCACAAAAACTTAGAGAAACTTCAAAACATCATAACTCTTCACAGACCCCAAGCTCCATAAAATTAGTCTCAAAGGTCAATGATGGCCTATAGGAGTGTTTTCAAGGGATTGAAATTTATTTGATATTTCAATAATTTTTAATTATTTAATTTAATTAATTATTATTTTAAATTTAATTTGACTCTAAATCAAAATGTTTAATTTTGTTTGATTATATATATTCAATCATGAGTAATTATGATTTTAATTTTTAATTCTAGGATTTAAACTTAATTACCTATGAATTATTTAAAATCTTAGGTTATTTTAAGGGTGAATTTTTTGTTGCCTAAATGCTAAACCAATTGGATTACAAATCTAACAAAAAGCTATAAATCAACCAATCATTAATTATTTAACCAAAATTAAATCATTAAAATAACTACATCAACTTGGTTTTTAGGATAGTCTACCTCGAGCTGTGGCGCTTCGTGTCCTAAAGAGTGTTGGTTTCTTGAGCACGTTGTGAGAACACCACGAACCGGTCAATAATAAACAAAAAAATATTAATCTAATGAGTCAAATAAACAACCAACTAATTAAAGTTTATTAACCCTTAATTTCAACCAATTAAATTAATATTATTATATTTATTACTATTAGGTAACCTAGGCCTATGAGAAAATTAACTTAGTCCAAAGAAGAATAGATAAACTTCACAGCCCTAGTGTAAACAAAGGTAGCAATTACTCATCACTTAAAATTTACGCTAAAATGAACATTAAAACATTAACAATTAAATACAAATTAAAATCCCCAATGGCCTACAACAAATTAATTAAACCATTAAAAAACTTCAACAATAATCAATATAGGACACATCAAAGCCACACAGTCTGATACACATACTTTAGATGATTTGTTTATTGGTAAAAATTCTATTTTTAAGCTAGACCAATATTCTTTCTTTTTTTGCTACTTGCGCGCCGAGATTTTTCATGAATTTTATTACATGCTAGTTGTAATGAATTTATTAATGCAATGCCTCTTGATGTGCTATTCTTTATTACGTTATTTATGAACTGATGTGATGGGCAATAGATTCTTCTTGGCTAATAATGATCTAGATGTTAATAAGATTTTATATTGGTGGTCATACTCATGCAAGGCTAAAATGAAAAGGGGGCTAAATTAAAATTTAACTAACGATGTTTTTTTTGGTGCTAACTATGTTAAGCCTCCCTAAAATAAAAATAACATGGCCAATTGATTGTGATTGGCTCAAATGTGAGCAAATGAAATTACATAATTGGTTGGGATAATTTTGATACTTTTTTATTATAACTTATTAGGATAACATGCAAGCTATTTAGAGTCTTTTAAATTTTTGGCATATATTTTAAATTATTGAGTTGTGAAAGTTAAATTTTAAAATGGGATATTGCCCATCAAATGTAAAGAAAAATGAGAAAGGAAATATCCCTTAGGGGAGAGTTCCATTCATTAGTCCTTTAAATTAGGATGATTCAAAATTCCAAAGAGGAATGAAACACCCCTTCGGGGAGGAGTCCTTTAAATTACCCATCCTGATGAATCCAAGGAGCCCGCAGAGGGGTGGAAGACAAAGGAATGTAGACATCAAAAATATATCATTTTAAAATTACTTGCATCAATCCAAGGATTAGAATCTAAGGTTTTGTCAGTGGTATCCACCCACTTTTAATTTTTGTACACCCTCGGTTATAATTAAGTGGCATTTTCCATATATACTTTACATCTATTTGTTTTATTTTGATTATATGATTTGATTAATATATTTATTTCTTCATAGTATGAGTTTCATAATCTTTTCAGGTTTCATACTCTTGCATGTTGCTTTTCTTTTAACCTGGATGTGATTAGGTTCTTTAACGACTAAAGTTTTTCTACTAATAATTAAATAAAATATTTTAGGTCTACATAGAAAGATTAATGATTTTATGAGGTAAGCTCAGACTCAGCAAGGGTCTCATGCATTCATATCAAATCTTATCTTCCTTTTTAGACACCTCACCACATGTGGGTTGTGGCAGACTACCTAGCCTATTAGGGTATAATCCTATATAAGGGGGATGTTGTGCAATCTCTATGGAGAATTTTATATTCTAAGCCAAAATTTTAAACTTCGTCATATCAATTATGCAAAAAAGGTAAATTAGCATGCATAACATTAGAAACTAATTAAAGAATTATAATTTTTATTACATTCAAGCATAATCACCCTGCATAAGTAAAGGGGCCATGTAGGACACTCTCTAAATGTCAGTCTAATTCCTCAAAACTTAAACAACAGGTTTATCCATCTATATAAAAACTGGACTAATGGTTTTGGAGCATAAGGTGGTTAACTGGCTCCCCAATCCAGGCTGCGATAAGTTTGAATTTGTTTGTTATTAGCTTTTTTGGGACCACTATGGTTTAGAGCTCAAAATAAACTTAGGATCTGTAGCGGACCTAAAGTCATCCCCAATTTTGGGAATATAATCCCAAAATTATAATAAAATGACAACTTGAATTAAATTTTCTCTAACCCAATATGTTAATCCAACCACATAAGATAGAATGAGCGAATTTTTGAATTATTTTATAATCCCAAAAAGCCTCCTACTCTTTCTCCATTGCTTCTAAAAAATTTTTCTAACTTGCTCCAGTCCCTGTTAAAACTCTAACCATAATTTTTTGATATCACTCCATGAAAATTATAAATAAAAATTTTATCACTATTTTAATCGAGAGCATTCATAGGAAACTCAACCTTCCTGTGATATAAGTAACTACAAAGACTTGGCTTTATTGGATATTTAAAGACCCTAGATCAATTTAGGAAATCTATTAATTATCTTTTGAAAATTAAGAATTAAAGACAGTCATTATCATCATATTCTAATGATTCATAAAAAACAATATTTTATTTCCTTGGGAAGATATATCGATTATTATCATGAAATTTATTATAAATTAATGATAAAACATCAAAATTATTATAGCAAAATATCCGATCAAACATAGTTTTGACCCCTAGGGGTCATATGTAGTTCCTACTTAAATTTAGCTATGGTATTAAGGATGAAATTTATAATTCTAAATTCGAACCCTTTAGGAAATTTATCTCCTCCTTCTAAGGAGGTATGTCATTTCTAATGGCATGTTTGACTTTAGAATTAAAATTTAAAATAAAATTTGAAATTTTCCTAAAGAAATTATAATTTTAATTTCTTGGCATCTTTCCAAATCAAAGCCTTAAAAATAAATAATTGGATTAAAATTTAAATAATGATACAAATAATTCTCAAGAAAAATCTATAAATGACATTGATGAATAATTTCAATATTACTATAATAGTGACTCATCTGTATATGAAGTGCAAGGTGATCCTATCAATAACAAAATAGAAATTGTTTATTCAGATTGTCCACCAGAAGAGAATTTAATGTCAATCATTAATCAACAATCCAAAACCTAGAGAAAATTCTTCTCCTAAAGAAGTGGTACATGTCAATCTTCCTAGTCGTAAAGTTTTACCTCCACAAATTACAACTACTGATAAAGGGAAATAAGTTGTAGATAATCGAGAAGTTTCTAATTAACCTCAACAAGCTTAATAGTCATATGTGGAGAATACAGGAATTCCTAAGGTGGAGTACAATGTGTTAGCTCACCTTAGGAAACTAACTACAAAACTGAGTATTTATGATGTTATGGTTCTTTCTAAATAAATGATGGAGGCTTTGTTAAAGCTTTACTTGATCTAGAGATTTGTATAGCTCATCTAGAATTAACATAGCCAGAAGAAGCATTATACTTCAATGATGTCCTAAGAGTCACGTTTTCATATGAAAATTTTCTATTGGGAACTTCAGATCATAAACTTCCATTGTATATCTCTATAAATATAGATAATTTCAAATTATCTTAAGTACTTGTTGATCCGGGCGATCAACATTATGACTCTGCATATTTGAAAGTGGATACTTGAAAACTTAGTACTGATAAAATGTTGTTGTAAGGATTCAACAAGAAAAGAACGAGTGCTTTGAGTTTGATAACCTTACTTTTAGAAATAGAAACCCTAAAAATCACATCAAAATTCCATATAATAAATTTGAAGCATCTTTTAATGCTCTTCTAGATAGACCCTTGCTCCATGAATACATAATGGTGCCTTCCACCCTTCATTAGTATATCAAATACTCTCAAGAGGGAATATAACACTATATTAAGGGTGATTTGCAACCATTTTTTATCCATGAAGTTGATATGTACAAAGATGCTTCATACTATCTGTCAAACAAGTAGATTGTTTTCTCTAAAAATATCAAACTAGGTGAAATAGAAGAAAAAAAAAAAGGAAAGAAAACAAAGATAAATATGAATAGTAATATATGAAAGTAATGGCACAAAGATGTGATAGAATGGCACAACGATATAAATGAAAAGGTCGAGGATGCCAAAAGAAAGTGATGTTAGAAAATGAAGTGCAATATAAGCAAGTAAGGGAGCCTTTGATACATATCAATTTGGAATCTAGTTAATATCAAGAGTCTTATGTGTTTTAGAAAGATCCAAAGATTATTGAATATTTGAAATTTATTAATCAACCTGTGTTTTAGATTTTTATAGAAATTGATAGCGACGAGAACATGGTCCAAGTCACTAGTGAAGAAAATTCAGACTTGTCTACCAAGGAGAAGTTAAAAAGTTATGTGAAAAATATTATCTTAACCCCACTCTCTCTAATTGATACAAAGAGGTTGGAGGTGAAAACCTTGTTTCTTTTAGATCCATATTGCAAACCCAATATCTTTATACCTTCAACGAGTAAATTCCAAAAAATCGATGTAACCCTCGATGATTCATTTATGGATGAGATAATATAACTTAATTTTGAATTGTACTTGAATTGTATAAGGAAATTTGCTAATCAAAATTTAACACATTCAAATTGGAGTTGAGGCGAATTCCAATAATATGAATAACCTATAGAGTACAAAATACCACAAATACCCATCAAGATTGCTTGTTGTCTTTGCTACTCTACATTCATTTGATAATGATGACGATTATTGCTTAGTTATATCAAATAATATAGAGTCTCACAGTCTCTTTCGATGAACATTAATCCTTTTAATGAACATTGTTTAGAAACTTCATATGATTTGGATGACTCTAAAGTTAGGGATGCATCTCTTGAACTTGAAGAGGATATTAAATCTACAATCAACAATCTAAAAGAAATAACTTTGGGCACCGAGAAAGACCCTCATCTGATTTTTGTAAGATATTTATTAAATGAAGATGAAGTAAGTAAGATGATCGAGTTATTATATAAATTTAAAGACTCATTCCCTTGGAGTTATGAAGTGATGCCCAAATTATCTCTAGACATAGTAGTTCACAAATTGGCAATCCAACCAGAGATGATTCTAGTAAAATAAGCTTCTTGATGGATACGACTCAACATCAATAAGTAAGTCGTAGCAGAAGTCAAGAAGTTAATTGATGTTGGCTTTATTTTGGAAGATAAATATCTAACTTAGTTTGCTAGGATCGTCCCAGTCAAGAAAAAGAATGATCATATAGATATTTGTACTGATTTTAGAGAAATGAATAGAGCTTATCCCAAAGATAAGTTTTTGTTTCTGATACAAGAACTCATGGTAGATATTTCTTCCTTGCATGACATATTTTTTATGGATGGTTCATATGGATACAATTAGATCAAGATGGATCTCAAAGATAAAAATACATTTAACATTTATAATGCTAACAGAGATATACTACTACAAAGTTATGTTGTTTGGATTAAAGAATGCCGGAGAAACTTATAAATGAGTAATTATAAGTATTTTAGATGAACTCATTTACCACTAGATGGAGTCTTATATCAATGATCTAGTCATTAAAAGTCTCAAAAGAGACGATCATTTATATGACTTACAAATTATTCCAAATATTACTCTAATAAAATTAAAAAATGAAAACATTTAAAGTGTGCTTTCTGCTCACTTCAGAATTTTTTTATATTTCATAGTTCAACACTGCATAATTGAAATTGATCTGAATAAAGTTATAGCAATAATAGAAATGCCTCTACCTAAAAGACATACCGAATTGAAATATTTCTATGGTAGATTAGCATACCTTATAAGATTTATATCAAATCTTTTAAGTAGATGTCAACCATTTGCAACATTGTGCAAGAAAGATGCTATACTTCGATGGAATGAGAATTGCCAAAAGAACATTTTACAATATAAAATGATATTTAACAAATCCTTCAGTGCTTGTAGCTCCTATTTTAGCAAAGCCACTAATCCTACACACGACAACTTTAAATGAATCTTTAACATATTATTAGCTCAAGCTAATGAGGAAGGAAAAGAGATTGTACTATTTGAGTAGAAGTTTATTTCCTACTGAAGTAAATTGCCCTCCAATGTAGAAGCATTATTTTTCCATGATATTTTCCACTCAAAAGTTAAGGCATTGCATGCAATCCAATAGAGTAAAATTTGATATCAACAGTAAACCCACTGTAATATTTGATGACATGATCAATGTTCTCAGGAAGATTATTTTGATGGTCAATGATTTTATTATAATTTTAGATTACATTCATCCCTTTACGAGCTATGAAAATACAGCCATTACAAACTTCTTAGCAGCTTATCCTATGCAGGATAATTGCCTGATAAATGATGAACTATCATATGAACAAATTATGGAATTAGAACCAAAAGAAAAGTATACCTAGAAATTTTATTTTGATGGTACTACTTCGAGTCAACAAGGAGCAGCCTAGGATATTTCCCCAAGGAAAGTTGGAATTGGTATACTATTCAACAAACCTAATAAAAAGTTTTATGTATTACTCTAACTATAAGTCAGAATCTTAAACAAATAATAACACTGAGTATGAGGCATTAATTACTAGCTTAGAATTGACAATTTTAAATGAAATGAAAAAAATCAAAATCTTTGGAGATTTGTAACTTGTGATCAATCAGGTAGATGAAACTTACAAAGTGTTGAAAGAAACTTTCATTCCTTATCATTGGTATACGATGCATTTGTTAGAGAAAATTATGAATTAGACATTATAGAAGATTCCCTGTGGATAGAAGTCTATAGAAGATGACTTAATAAAACTAGCCGAAGCTCTAGCTTGCCCAAAAGGGGATTTATTCCAGTAGAAATACATGATAGTCAAATATTATCATCTGTTAATTTTTGAAATATAAATAGAAAATTATCAACCAATGTGAAAATTATTTTAGCAATAGATGACGAAATGGTGGATTAGAGAAAGCCTTTCATCGAATATTTAAGAGAAAATAAGCTCCCACATGACAGATTAGTGGCATATCAAGTCAAAAGAGATTGTGGTCCTATGTTCTAATTAATGAAACCTTATATAGAAGATCATTTGATCTGATGTGGTTGCCATATTTAAATAAATTAGAAGCACGAAAGATCATAGAATAAGTGCATGCTAGATTGTGTGTTGTGCATCAATGTAGGCCAAAAATGAAGATGAAACTCAAATGAATAGGATATTACTAGCCATCGATGATAAATAACTATTTGAGTGTTACATATCATAGTCATCAATGTCATGTGTATGAAGTAATTTTACATCATCTAATAAATTTCCTACATTCAACCATCATATCATGGCCATTTGAATGTTGGGGTAAAAATATAGATCCTCCATCCTCCAAAGGTCTTACATTTATATTAATAGCTATAGACTATATCTAAAAATGGGCAGTGGCAATTTGTTTGAGAGAAGTTAAAGCTTATCTTGTTATAAAATTCTTCAAAAAAAAATTGTATACAGATTCAATTTTCCTCACTGAATTATTTTAGATAACGGTCCTTCATTCAAAAGTACAAAGATAAATACTTTAGCTAAATGTCACAACATAAATTGGAGATACTATATCAACAATTACCCTAAGGAAAATGGATTGACTGAGGTCTTCAATAAAATACTAATTTTGATATTAAAAAAATGTTAAATGATGATAAGCATCAGGGGTATGAGAAGTTGGTTGAAGCTTTCTGGGCATACCAGACCACATTTAAAACTCTAATACAATCTATTTTGTATACTTTAGTCTTTGGTGTAGAAGATGCAATTCCTTTGGAAGTGCAATTAACTTCACTTAGAGTTATAGTAAATTAATAGATAACATCATATTAAAATGTTAATCTCTAATTATAATAGCTCTGAAGTTTTCAAGAGAAGCATCTGCAAGCTCAATAGAATCTCAAGTTGTATAAAGCTAAAATAATCCAAGCTGATAATAAATTAGTTCATCCAAAAACCTTCCAAGTAGAAGACTTAGTGTTAGTTCTATGAAGACCCATTTTTTGCTCATCAAAGGATAGGTGGTAAATTTCAACCTACATGGGAAGGTTCATTCTTGGTGGAGAAAGTCTATCAAGGAGACTCTTGATATATTGTAAAGGAGATCATCCTATGTTACCTATAATTGAATGATGTCTTAATAAGTATTATAATAATCTATGTTTTATAAGAATTTTGCAATAAAATAAATCTTGAAGTTTAAGTTGCCAACACCATTAAAACTAAATAAGTAAACCGGGTCCATATGGTAAAATTGGGTCCAAAGATCTTCACCAAAGCTTATGGATAATGAAATTCATTAATGTTTATTTTAGACATTTTAAAAACTCTCAAACATTAAAGTAGTCTTTTTACAACTCTTATTTTACTTAAACTCACTCATATGGGAATCGATCTCTTATTTAGGTATCCATCTTTATTTGAGAATTTATCTCCCATTCATAATTTAAATCTTCCTATCCAAGAATCGATCTCTTAATCAGGTCTTAAATTCACTTATTTGGGAATCGATCTCCCATTCTAGTATCTATTTTTATCTGGGAATCGATCTCCCATTCAATGTTTAAATATTTTAGTAAAAGAATTGATCTCTTGGTCAGGTCTTAAATTTACTCGTTTGTGAATTGATCTCCCATTCAGGTATTCATCTTTGTTTATAAATTAATCTCCCATTCAAAGTTTAAATTTCCCTATATGAGAATCAATTTTTTTGTCAGGTCTTAAATTCCCTCATTTGGGAATTTATCTCCCATTCTTGTATTCATCTTTGTTTGTGAATCAATCTTCCATTCAAAGTTTAAATATCTCTATTTGAGAATTGATCTCTTGGTCAAGTCTTAAATTACTCATTTAGAAATCGATCTCTCATTTGGGTATCCATCTTTCCATTTAAAATTTAAATATCCTAGTCTGAGAAATGATCTCTCAATCATGTCCTAAATTCATTTGTTTGGTAATCGATCTCCAGTTCGAGTATCCACCTTTGTTTTGGAATTGATTGAAAGTTCATATAGGTTGTTAGACCTTATAGAACTGTACCAAGGCTAACCAATAGGGAGAGAGGGTTAATTGGTTTTTTTTAAAAAAAATCTTTTATTTTTTATTACCTTTTTAAATCATTTTATAAAATTAAATCATTAATCCTAAAACATACAACTATTTATAGAAATGATTATAATAGAATATTTTTCAACCATAAAATTTTAAATGCAAAAAAAAAAAAAGTAGCTGGAATAATTAAAGAAAATAAAAGAACACCAAATTTTATAATGGTTCAATCCAACTTGACCTATATCCACTTCCTAGAGACTCCTCCAGGTATTGCACTAAATAATAGTGACTCTCCTTTTTCCCCCACAGAAAGGTGAAGAAGCCCTTACAAACTCTTTTCCACCTACCCGATGCAGTAGAGAACCATCACCTTTGACATTGTCCAAGTGATGGCAGTGTACCATTACATCCTTTTTAACCCTCCTTATGATGGCAGAGAACCGTCGCCTGTTAAACCCTCCTAGTGATGGCAGAGAATCTTTACCTTTTATACTCTCCAATTGATGGCAGCGTACCTTCAAGTCCTTTATCATCCTGCTAGTAAAGGCAGAGAACCTTGATCCAATCTTAAAGATCTCCTCTCAAGAGCCTCCAAAGAAGTTGGGTAGAACTTGAAGAAGATAAAGAGATCCTCACTTTGGTCAACCTTATAAATCTCTCACAACTCCCCTTCACTAGATCTTTCATTCTTCACTCCCCAAATTTCTCCCAAACACACTCTCAATAGTCCTTCTCAAGAGAAACTTAAAAATAAAGGATAATTGAGACAAGTTTAGGACCCTTCATAAGGAAACATGTGAAACAACCATCTAAAAACTAAATTTTTCAAGAGAACCATCCTACATTCGTACTGTACAAACATAGATTATCCGATACGAACAATTCAAAAAATTATAGCTTCTTTTAGTACAAACTTAGTTTTTATATTTCCAGTCATCTGTATGAATTAAGATCACTATATGAAGAATTCAAAAAAAAAATTTCTCATTTGATACGATCATGTATGAACTTAATTTTGTACTATGTCAGTCATCTGTATGAATTTAGATCGTACTGTATGAATAGTTAAAAAAAATAAATGTATTCATTTGGTATGATGTGGTATAAACCTAATTTCACATTCTGTTAGTCGTTTGTATAACTTTACATCGTATAGTACAAACAGTTAAAAAATTCAAGCATTTGATTAACTATATTCTGGAGGAAAAACATTTCAAATCATATAGTATGTTTAGAAATCATACAGCATGATCTGTCTTAAGAAAATTTATCACTCTCCCCTTGAGAGTGTGTGCATGGTTATTCAATTATAATCACACTTGCTCAGGCTCAAGAAATAAAAATAGAGATATACATACTCTATTACATGAAATCCTATTATACCTTATCTTGAAGTCTTCAACAATCTAAAGTAGAAAATAATTTTCCTAAAATATTAGTACACAAAGAAATATCCAATTTATCCTAGGAGAAACAACAAAATTTAAACAATAAATATTTTGTTATCATGAAAAATCATAATCTCAATATTTATTCTTGATTTGCATTATTGATCTCTCATTTAAAGTTTAAATTTACCTCTCTAAGAATTGAGCTCTAAGTTAGGCCTTGCATTTGCTTGTTTGAAAATTGATGTTTCAATCAAGTCTTCAACCGCAATATTTATTTAATCACTTTAGTTTAACCTGAGTGATTTACTCTTTGAGTTCATCACACCTTTTGAGGGTCCATTTATTGACCTCATTTTTGTGTGAGATCACCATAAATTACCAAACCCTTAATTTTTATTCTCATGGTTAACAATCATCCAATTGTCAAGTTTCCTACCTACAATCACTTATTTTAGAGCTCTTTGATTCATAATTATTCAACCCTACAATAAACATACAATCAAACTTCAATCACCATCTACAATTCAATCATTGGTTAAAATCACTAAACAATAATCATCTAAGTAATTATAAGCCTTGATTACAATTAATTGACCTGTACATTACCTTACAGAGTTCAGTAAGCTCCCTAACTCCAATTATGATCAAAATGTTTTAATTTTGTTTGATTATATATATTCAATCATGAGTAATTATGATTTTAATTTTTATTTCTAGGAATTCAACTTAATTACCTATGAATTATTTAAAATCTTAGGTTATTTTAAGGGTGAATTTTTGGTTGCCTAGATGCTAAACCAATTGGATTACAAATCTAGTGAAAAGCTATAAATCAACTAATCATTAATTATTTAACAAAAATTAAATCATTAATATAACTACATAAACTTGGTTGGCGCTTCGTGTCCTAAAGAGTGTTTGTTTCTTGAGCACATTGTGACAACACCACGAACCAGTTAATGGTAAACAAAAATTATTAATCTAACGAGTCAAATAAACAACCAATTAATTAAAATTTATTAACCCTTAATTTCAACCAATTAAATTTATTAAATTATATTTATTAATATTAGGTAACATAGGCCTATGAGAATATTAACTTACTCTAAAGAAGGATAAATAAACTGTTGAGGATATGTTTTCATGATCTATGTTTTTGATGATAGAAAACACTCTTATTTCTCTATGACTGCCTTATCTACTAACATTTCAGGTTCACAAGATCAGACTGTAATTTGGAACCAGATCAAGATTGGGTAGACTAGGTCTGAGTCAGTTTGTACCATTTTTCTTTCTTCAGTCTATTGTAATTGTTATGGCTCTTGTGTTATGTAACCTTGCACACATGCACCTTGGAAGATTTTCTAACTGTTTTCTAGATTTTATTATTTTTGGTAACATCATCCGGGATGATATTTATATCGGCCTGGACGATCGGTTTAAAAGCAGAAACCCTAATTAGGGCATGCTCATTAGGGCAGCCGTCATTAAGCATATCAGCCTAGACAATACTTGTATCGGGTAGGATGATAAGCTAAAAACAAAAAGAATCAGTCGTCATGATCAGTTTAGGTATTCTTTATTTTAGGATATCGCCCAGGATGATATCAACATCTTTGAGGATGATCTAACTCAATTATGCCTAAATTAATCTGGTACCTTTGGAAAGCATTAAAGGCTGATTGATTCGATCACATCGTCCAGGACGATCGTAGGATCGGTCATGATGATATCGTGGACGATTGACATCATCCAGCTTCGATTCAGGGTGATGATCAGGAAGATTGTACTCGGTTTTAAACTAATCAGCCAGGATAATATGGTATTGGCCCGGACGATGTAACCAATTTTCTTCTAATCGTCCCAAATCGTCCCTGGCTGATTGAGCTTAATTTGTACTGATCGGCCAGAACGATATTGCTATCGACCTGAATGATAAAGTCGGTAAGTTTCATTAATGAGTTCATTTTGAGATCTTTTATTTAAGCTTTTAACTAGTCACTTTTGTAAGTGTCTTTAGCAGCCATTGTAGCTTCGTTCTTTTGGGGGGGGGGGGGGACTTGAAGAGAGAGCTTGAAAGGGAGTGAGGAACTGGTGAAGCTTGAGAGAGGGAGAAGATCCTGTGAGGGGGGGAGTCAAGAGATTGTGGAGGGGGATTCCACACGATTGCTCCGACAAGCTTGCACATTAGTATTGTCGGATTGAAGGCTTGTCTTGAGGAAAGTACACAGAAGAAGAAGATCTCTTTTGTGTCAAAGGACCCGGCGACTCTGCCGCACAGGGGAAGACGAAAGTGATTTTGTACGGGCTTCTCAGCCTAGCTGTGGGGGCTAAAGGAGAGACACTTAGTTTAGTGCAATACACGGAGGGTGCGTCCGAGGAGTGGACGTAGGTCAAGGTTTGACCGAACCAATATAAATCTGGTGTTTTCTTTGTGGTGAATCTTGATTTGTGTTTTTAATCGAATGATTTATTTTTTAATATTGATTCACCTCTTTTTCGTTAGCCTTGGGACTAGTTCATAAGGGCCTAATATCCCTAACAAACTTTCAAGTGATATCAGAGCACTTTCAAGTTGTATCAGAGCACTTTTAAGTGGTATCAGAGCAGGATTCATTAAAATTAAGTTTAAAAACTTTTAAATTTTAATCCATGGCAAATTTTGGCAATTATAATATTGTGGAAGATTATTCAATCACCAGACCACCTTTATTTAAAAATATTACTTTTGATTTTTTGAAAATTCGCATGTCTACTTTCTTGCAATCGATTTATTTTCGTATGCGTCATATGATTTTAACTGGTTATTCATTACCATCACGTGTTTTAGATCGAGTTAAAGCTAATATTCCTTTTAATCAATGGAATAGAGAAGAACAAATCAATGCTCAATTAAATGCAAAATCTTTAAATTGCTTTTTCTATACTTTAAATTCTGAAGATTTTATGTTAGTACCTACGTGCACTACGGGTAAGAAAATTTGGGATAAACTACACACCATATATAAAGGCACTAGTGAAATCAAGAAATCCAAGTTGAATATTTTAATGCGTGATTATGAACTATTTTTCATGAAACCTTATGAAATGATCTTAGACATGTATACTAGGTTTATTCAAATTGTGACATCATTTCATGCTTTAGGAAAAGAATTTTCAAATTTTGAAAAAGTTAATAAAATTCTTCTTTGTCTACTGGATAACTTTGATGCTAAAGTTGTTTTTATTTATGAATCAAAAGATTTGAATGAATATTTTATTGATAATTTGATTGGCTCACTCATTGCTTACGAGCAAAGTTTGGGTCAAAGACTTTTGGATGTAGGTGAAATGATAGTGCTAAAAGCTGAAGATATGGAAAGAGGTAGCTTAGTTGGTAACGAAAGCAATAACTGGTCAAGCAAATTAAAAAGCTCACCAAAGCATAAGCATCAACAAAAGTGGAATAAATGTAAAATGGTAAGAATATTAATATTTCTTCTAATGCTATTTGCTTTGCATGTAGGAAGCCTGGACATATGAAAAATTAGTGCCCTAATTTGAGAACTCTTCCTACAAAAGAAAAAATGTAAAACAAAGAAAATTATAAACTGTGGAAATATTGAAAAGCAAAAAAATTCAAGGGTAGATCTTGCTTCTTAATCATCTAATCAGAAGCAAGATGATGCTTAAATTATTTTGTGTGTACTTTTTATGTTTGCATGTTTTGTTTATCTTTTTTTGTGTTTTTGTGATTTTCTTTTCTTTTATTTTTTTTTTACTTTTTTCATTAAAGTTTTTTTATGTGTCTTTTCTGATTTAACACACACGTTCACCTTTCTAAAAATGAAAAACCTAACTCCTATTTTTTTCTTGAATTCTTATGAAAATTGTGTTTGACTAAAAATAGTCAAAGGAAGAAAACTCATGTTTTTGACTCTTTCTAAAAATGTTTATTCTAAAAACCTAACTCTACATTATATTTATTGCCTAGGGGTTTTTCAAGTTGTTGAATCTAACTCATAAATTCAAGAAATTATGTCAAAAATTGTGTTTGACTTCAAAAAAAAATTCAATGATAAAAATAAAAGTGCGCAAAGACGCCAAAGGATTACACAAAGAAAACTCATGCGCCAACAAATTTTCTTTGACATAAAATTTAATCTACCATACTTCTAAAGCTTTCCTCATACTTGAGTACATGTGATTATAATCATTACTTTTTGAAAAATGACTGTTTATTTCTCTAATTTATTTGTTGATTTAGATATTAAATTAAAAAGTTTTTTAGCCCATTAAAAGAATTAGAGTTTGGATTATCAAATTCTGAATTTCTAACCTTTTTGGGCTATGCATTGTCAATACAATTCTAATAAGTTTTTGATTAAAACTAAGAGGTAACTTTCTCATTTTAAGAATATTTGTTTTGTTCACTAGATCTGGGATCATTTTTTAATCATTTTTTTGTGTTTTTGCCCCTTCTCTTTTTGATAATGTCAAAGGGGGAGAACGTACTGTTGAATTTGTATGTTTTTATATCCTTTTCTTTCAAAAAATTAAAAACAATAAAAAAAACTTTTTATCTCCCCTATCTTTAAAGTTTTATTCTAGTGAGGGGGAGATTATGAGAAAATGTTTTCTTCTTTTACAAATTCAAATAGCAATGTTTTCCATCATCAAAAAGGGGGAGATTATTACGGATCTATTTCTATGGTTTATGATTTTGATGATAGAAAACACTCTTATTTCTCTATGACTGCCTTATCTACAAACATTTCAGGTTCACAAGATCATACTGCAATTTAGAACCAGTTCAAGATTGAGTAGACTATGTCTGAGTCAATTTGTACCCTTTTTCCTTTCTTGAGTCTATTATAATTGTTGTGGCTCCTGTGTTATGTGACCTTGCACACACGCACCTTAGCAGATTTTCTGATTGTTCCCTAGAGTTTATTATTTTTGGTAACATCGTCCAGGATGATATTTATATCATCCTGAACGATCGGTTTAAAAGCAGAAACCCTAATTAGGGCATCCTCATTAAGGCAGACGTCATTATACATATCGGCCAGGATGATAAGCTAAAAATAGAAAGAATCAGTCACCATCATCATTTTAGGTATTCTTTATTTTAGAACATCGGCCGGGACAATATCCATATCGTCCAGGATGATCTAACTCAATTAAGCCTAAATTAATCTGATATCTTTAGAAAGTATTAAAGGCTAATTGATTCGATCACATCGTCCATGATGATCACAGGATCGACAGGGACGATGTCATGGACGATTGACATCGACCATCTTCGATTCAGGGTGATGATCAGGATAATTGTACTCGGTTTTAAACTAATTGGTCATGATGATATGGTATCGGCCCGGATGAAGTAACCAATTTTCTTCTAATCATCCCTAGCATATTGAGCTTAATTTGTATTGATCGGCCAAGATGATATTCCTATCGGCCTCGACGATAATGTCAGCAAGTTGCATTAATGAGATCGTTTTGAGATCTTCTATTTAAGCTTTTGACTAGGCACTTTTGTAGGTGTCTTTGGCAGCCATTGTAGCTTCGTTCTTTTGGGGGGAAACTTGAAGAGAGAGCTTGAAAGGGAGTGAAGAACAGGTGAAGTTTGAGAGAGGGAGAAGATCCTGTGAGGGGGGACTTAAGCGAGTGTGGAGGGGGATTCCACACGGTTTCTACGGCAGGCTTGCAACTTAATATCGTTGGATTCAAGGCTCGTCTTGAGAGAAGTTCATAGAAGAAGAAGATCTCTTTAATGTCAAAGGACCCGGCGACTCCGCCGCATCGGGGAAGGTGGAACTGATTTTGTTAGGGCTTCTTTACCTAGCTATGGGGGCTAAAGGAGAGATACTTAGTGTAGTGCAATACCCGGAGGGAGCCTCTGGGGAGTGGACATAGGTCAAGGTTTAACTGAACCACTATCAATCAGGTGTGTTCTTTCCTTTATTATTTCCGCATTTATTTTTCCGCATTATATTTTCTCTGTAGTGAATCTTGGTTCATGTTTTTAAACGAATCATTTATTTTAAAATATTGATTCATCCCTTTTTGGTTAGCCTTGGGACAAGTTCATAAGAGCCTAACATCCCTAATGATCTTTCATAAACTTCACAGCCCTAGTGTAAACAAAGATAGAAATAACTCATCACTTAAAATTTATGCTAAAATTAACATTAAAACATTAACACTTAAATACAAATTAAAATCCCCAATGGCTTACACTAAATTAATTAAAACATTAAAAAACAACAACAAAAATTAATATAGGACACATCAAAGCCACACAGTCTGATACACATACTTTTGATGATTTTTTTAGGGTAAACACTTCTATTTTTAAGCTAGACCGATATTCATTCTTTTTTTTCTACTTGTGTGTTGAGATTTCACATGAATTTCATTACATGCTGGTTGTAATGAATTTATTAATGTGATGCCTCTTGACGTGCTATTCTTTATTATGTTATTTATGAACTGATGTGATGGGCAATATATTCTTCTTTCTTAAGAATGATCTGGATGTTATTAAGATTTTATACTGGTGGTCATACTCATGCAAGGCTATAACAAAAAGGGGGCTAAATTAAAATTTAATTAACGAAGTTCTTGTTGGTGCTAACTATGTTAAGCCACCCTAAAATCAAAACAACATGGCCAAGTGATTGTGATTGGCTCAAATGAGAGCAAATAAAATTATAAAATTGCTTGGGATAATTTTGATACTTTTTATTATAACTACTTAGGATAACATGCAGGCTATTTATAGTCTTTTAAATTTTAGGAATATATTTTAAATTATTGAGTTGTGAAAGTTAAATTTTAAAATGGGATATTACCCATCAAATTTAAAGAAAAATGAGAAATGAAACATCTCTTAGGGGAGAGTTCCATTCATTTGTCCTTTAAATTAGGATGATTCAAAATTCCAAAGAGGAATGAAACACCCCTTCGGGAAGGAGTCTTTTAAATTACCCATCTTGATGAATCCAAGGAGCCCGCAGAGGGGTGGAAGACAAAGCAATGTAGACTTCAAAAATATCTTCTTTTAAAATTACTTTCATCATTCCTAGGATTAGAATCTAAGTTGTTGTCAGTGGTATCCACCCACTTTTAATTTTTGTACACACTCGGTCATAATTAAGTGGCATTTAACATATACACTTTACATCTATTTGTTTTATTTTGATTATATGATTTGATTTCTATGTTTATTTCTTCCATAGTAGGAGTTTCATAATATTTTTAGGTTTCATACTCTTGCATGTTGCTTTTCTTTTAACCTTGATGCGATTAGGTTCTTTAACAAGTAAATTTTTTCTACTAACAATTAAATAAAATAATTTAGGTCAACATAGAAAGATTAATGATTTTAGGAGGTAAGCTCAGACTCAGCAAGGGTCTCACGCATTCAAATCAAATCTTATCTTCCTTTTTAGACACCTTCCCACCTGTGGGCTGTGGCAAACTACCTAGCATATTAGGATAAAATTCTATATAAGGGGATGTTGTGAAATCTCTATGGAGAAATTTATTTTCTCAGTCAAAATTTTAAACTTCTTCATATCATTTATGCAAACAAGGTAAATTAGCATGTATAACATTAGAAACTAATTAAAGAATTATAATTGTAATTACATTCAAGCATAGTCACCCAGCATAAGTAAAAAGGCCATGTAGGACACTCTCTAAATGTCAGCTCTAATTCCTTAAAACTTAAACAAAAGCTTTATCCATCTATATAAAAACTGGACTAATGGTTTTGGAGCATTAGGTGGTTAGTTGGCTCACCAATCAAGGCTGGGATAAGTTCGAATTTGTTTGTTATTAGCTATTTTTGGGCCACTATGGTTTAGATCTCAAAATAAACTTAGGATTTGTGGCGGATTTTAAATCATCCCAAATTTTGTGAATATAATCCAATGATTCTAATAAAATGACAACTTGATTTAAATTTTCTCTAACCCAATATTTTAAGAATAACACATAAGATAGACTGAGGAATTTTTTAATTATTTTATAATCCCAAAAAGCCTCCTACTCTTTCTCCATTGCTTCTGAAATAATTGTTCGAACTTGCTCCAGCCCCTATTAAAACTCTAACCTTAATTCTTAGATATCACTCCATGAAAATTATAAATGTTTACCATTATTTTAATCGAGAGCATTCATAGGAAACTGAACCTTCCTGTGATATAAGTAACTACAAAATCTTGGCTTTATTGAATATTTAAAGACCCTAGATCAATTTAGGAAATCTATTATTTCTCTTTAGAAAAATAAAATTAAAGTTGATTATTATCATCATATTCTAATGATTCATAAAAAATGATATTTTATTTCCTTGGGAAGATATGTCGATTATTATCATGAAATTGATTATAAAATTAAAGATTAAACAACTAAATTATTATTGCAAAATATTCGATCAAACATCATTTTAACCCCTAGGGGTCATATGTAGTTCCTACTTAAATTTAGCTATGGTATTAAGGATGAAATTTATAATTCTAAATCCAAACCCTTTAGGAAATTTTCTCTCCTGCTTATAAGGCGGTGTGTCATTTCTAATGGTATGTTTGATTTTAAAATTAAAATTTAAAATACAATTTGAAATTTTCCTAAAGAAATTACAATTTTAATTTCACTGCATCTTTCCAAATCAAAGCTTTAAAAATAAATAATTGGATTAAAATTTAAATAATGATAAAAATAATTCTAAAGAAACATCTATAAATGACATACATGAATAATTTCAACATTACTATAATATTGATTCATCTGTATATGAATGCAAGGTGATCCTATCAATAACAAAATAGAAAAGGTTTATTCAGATAGTCCACCAGAAGAGAATTTAATGACAATCATTAATCAACAATCCAAAACCTAGAGAAAATTCTTCTCCTGAAGAAGTGGTACATGTCAATCTTCCTAGTCGTAAAGTTTTACCACCACAAATTACAACTCATGATAAAGTGAAATAAGTTGTAGATAATCGAGAAGTTTCTAATTAACCTCAGCAAGCTTAATAGTCATATGTGGAGAGTACAGAAATTCCTAAGGTGGAGTACAATGTGTTAGCTCACCTTAGAAAACTACCTAAAAAATTGAGTATTTATGATGTTATGGTTCTTTCTAAATAAATGAGGGAGGCTTTGTTAAAGCTTTTCTTGATCTAGAGATTTGTATAGCTCATCTAGCATTAACATAGCAGAAGAAGCATTATACTTCAATGCTGTCCTAAGAGTCACGTTTTCATATGAAAATTTTCTATAAGGAACTTCAGATCATAAACTTCCATTGTATATCTCTATAAATATAGATAATTTCAAATTATCTTAAGTACTTGTTGATCCGAGTGCACCGATCAACATTATGACTCTGCATATTTGAAAGTGGACACTTGAAAACTTAGTTCTGATAAAATGTTGTTGCAAGGATTCAACGAGAAAAGCATGAGAGCTTTAAGTTCGATAACCTTACTTCTAGAAATAGAAACCCTAAAAGTCACATCAAATTTCCATATAATAGATTCTGAATCATCTTTTAACGCTCTTCTAGATAGACCCTCGCTCCATGAATACATAATGGTGACTTCCACCCTTCATTAGTATACCAAATACTCTCAAGAGGGAATATAACACTATATTAAGGGTGATTTGAAACCATTTTTTATCCATGAAGTTGATATATTCAAAGATGCTTCATACTATCTGTCAAACATGTAGATTGTTTTCTCTAAAAATATCAAACTAGCTGAAATAGAAGAAAATAATAAAAGGAAAAGAAAATGAAGACAAATATGAATTGTAATATATGCAAGTAATGGTACAAAGAGGTGATAGAATGGCACAACGATATAAATGAAAAGGTCGAGGATGCCAAAACAAAGTGATTTAAGAAAATGAAGTGCAATATAAGCAAGTAATGGAGCCTTTAATACATATCAATTTGGAATCTAGTTAATATCAAGAGTCTTATGTGTTTTAGAAAGATCCAAAGATTATTGAATATTTGAAATTTATTAATCAACCTGTGTTTTAGATTTTTATAGAAATTGATAGCGATGAGAACATGGTCCAAGTCACTAGTGAAGAAAATTCAGACTTGTCTACCATAGAGAAGTTAAAAAGTTATGTGAAAAATATTATCTTAACCCTACTATCTCTAAATGATACAAAGTGGTTGGAGGTGAAAACCTTGCTTCTTTTAGATCCATATTGTGAACCCAATATCTTTATACCTTCAATGAGTAAAGTCCCAAAAATCGATGTAACCCTCGATGATTCATTTATGGATGAGATAATATAACTTTATTTTGAATGGTACTTGAATTGTAAAAATAAATTTGCTAATCAAATTTTAGCACAATCAAATTGGAGTTGAGGCAAAGCCCAACAATATGAACACCTATGGAGTACAAAATACAATAAATACGCATTAAGATAGGGTGTTGGCTTTGCTACTTTACATTCATTTGATAATGATGATGAGTATTGCTTAGTTATATCAAATAATATAGAGTCTGACAGTCTCTTTTGATGAACATTAATCCTTTTAATGAACATTGTTTAGAAATTCATATGATTTGGATGACTCTTAAGTTAGGGATGCATCTCTTGAACTTGAAGAGGAGATTAAATCTACAATCAACAATCTAAAAGAAATAACTTTGGGCACTGAGAAAAACCCTCATCTGATTTTTATAAGATATTTATTAAATGAAGAGGATGTAAGCTAGATGATCGACTTATTATATGAATTCAAAGACTCATTCCCTTGGAGTTATTAAGGGATGCCCAAATTATCTCTAAACATAGTAGTTCACAAGTTGGCAATCCAACCAAAGATGATTTCTGTAAAATAAGCTCCTTGATCGATACGACTCAACATCAATAAGTAAGTCATAGCTGAAGTCAAGAAGTTAATTGATGTTGGCTTTATTTTGGAAGATAAATATCTAACTTAGTTTGCTAGGATCTTCCCAGTCGAGAAAAAGAATGATCATATAGGTGTTTCTACTAATTTTAGAGAAATGAATAGAGCTTATTCTAAAGATAAGTTTTTGTTTATGATACAAGAACTCATGGTAGATATTTCTTCCTTGCACGACATATTTTTTAATAGATGGTTCATATGGATACAATTAGATCAAGATGGATCTCGAAGATAAAAATATATTTAACATTTATAATGCTAATACAGATATACTGCTACAAAGTTATGTCGTTGGGATTAAAGAATTCCGGAGAAACTTATCAGTGAGTAATTATAAGGATTTTAGATGAACTCATTTACAACTAGGTGGATTCTTATATCAATGATCTAGTCATTAAAAGTCTCAAAAGAGACGATCATTTATATGACTTGCAAATTATTTCCAAAGTTTACTCTAATAAAATAAAAAATGAAACATTTAAAGTGTGCTTTCTGCTAATGAGGAAGGAAAAGAGAATGTACTTTATTATTTTTGTAGAATTTTATTTCCTACTAAAGTAAATTACCCTCCAATCTAGAAGCTTTATTTTTCCATGATATTTTCCACTCAAAAGTTGAGGCACTGCATGCAATCCAATAGAGTTAATTTGATATCAACAGTAAATCCACTGTAATATTTGATGACTTGATCAATGCTCTCAGGAAGATTATTTTTATGGTCAATGATTTTATCATAATTTGAGATTATATTCATCCCTTTACGAGGTGTGAAAATACAAGCCATTGCAAACTTCTTAGCAGCTTATCCTATGCAGAATAATTTCCTGATAAATGATGATTATCATATGAACAAATTATAGAAATAGAATCAAAACAAAAGTATAACTAGAAATTTTATTTTGATGATACTACTTCTAGTCAACAAGGAGCAGCCTAGGATATTTCCCCAGGGAAAGTTGGAATTGGTATAATATTCAACAAACCTAATAAAATGTTTTATGTATTACTCTAACCATATGTCAGAATCTTAAACAAATAATAACACTGAGTATGACGCATTTATTACTGGCTTAGAATTGATAATTTTAAATGAAATGAAAAAAAATCAAAATCTTTGGAGATTTTTAACTTGTGATCAATCACGTAGATGAAATTTACAAAGTGTTGAAAGAAACTTTCATTCGCCCTGAATAAAAGGTGGCTGATGTTGATCATCTAGGAATAACTAAGGTTTTTTGAACTGATCATCCAGGACGATCCTGCGATCGTCTAGGATGATTTGATCGAGCAATCAAGTTTTAATTGCTTTCCTTAATTACCATATTAATTTAGGAATAATTGTGTTGCATCGTCTAAGACGATGTCCTGAATGATGTTCAAAAATAAATAATACCTAAATAGATCTGTTGACTAATTCATTTTGATTTGAGCATATCATCCCGGATGATACAAATAACGTTCGGGATGATGAGCTTAATGACGATTGCCTTAACCAGGATGCCCTAATTAGGGTTTCTGTTTTTAACTGATCATCCAGGATGATATTTGGACCATCCTAGATGATGTGACCAAAAATAGAGAACTCTAAATATGACAGAAAAATTTCTCCCAAGTGTGTGTGTGCCAGGTTACTTAGCATCAAGAACCATATCATTTGCAAAAGACACAAGAAGGGGAAAAATTTACAAACTAACTCAGACCTAGTCTACCAAATTTTGAGCTGGTTCAAATTACAGTCTTGATCTTGTAGAGTTGAAATGTCAGTAAGCAAGGCAGTCGTAGAGAAACAGAAGAGTTTTCTATCATCAAAATTCTATTTCTTAAAACCAGATACGCAACACCTTTTGTAAGAGCACACATATAAAATCAGCATATATAAGACTTTCGAACTCAAATAAATTTGAGTCCCATCTTATGGAAAGAAGAATGAAATGCATGCATGCTATACCACAAACTTTGATATTTTAGTCTCCATACAAAATGTGTTCTAGGGTTAATGGTGCAAGTATAAGAGATATGTCCTAACATGCCACAAGAAAAATATCTAACACCAAGAAAAGGATTTACTAATCTATTTGGGTTATGGTGCCTCTTCCTATGTTTGAATGATGCATGCTTTGATGATATTTTTTTTAACTCTTCAAGTGAAGTTAGTTTTTTATTTTCCTTAAAAGCAATTATTTTAGCTTGTAAAAACTTATTTGCACTTTCAAGAATTGAATTTTTTTACTTTTAATGCATACTCCCTGTTATCTAATTCAAATGCAAAAATTTTTAATCTCTTATATGTATTTTCTAATTGAACATGTGATATTTCTAAGGAATTATACTTAGCAGTTAAATCAAGATTCTTTTTTTTAATGAATAAAATTTATTTAATAAATCTATGTGGTTACTATCTAGAGTGGAATGATATTTCCTTAGGCATTCATTTTCTTTTTAGCAGAATTGAAAAGTCATATTTAAGGTTAGCTTCTAATTTTTTAAGCTTCATATAAGCAGTATGAATTTTTTCAGAAACTTCAAATAATTAATCATAGGTATGCTAACATGTCTTCTTTTTAATAGAATGATCAAATTGATCATCTTTCATTAAGCATAGGTTGGTTACCTCCTCTTATGCTTCAATTTCAGAAGAGTTTGATGTTGAGTTTGCCTAGAATGATTTTTCAATCCTCTACTTATTTTTCTTGAATTTAACTTTTTCTTCACCCTTCTCCTTGTTTGGGTGAACTTTAAGAGTTGGGCAGTCAGATTTCAAGTACCCTAGCTTCCTACATTCAAAGCATATAACATTAAAAGAATTTTAACCATTCTTACCTTTATTCTATTACTGATGGCTTTTTTTGCTTTTTATTTAAGAAGCTCTTGAATTTCCTTATCATCAATACAATGACACCATCATCTAGTCCAGAAGAGTCACTATCAAAATTATTAGCCTTTAAGGCTACAATTTTCTTTTTTTCTCTTTTCACCATTAATAAGCTACATTTGAATCGCTCCTTGTTCATAGGTAATAAGTGATCTAAGTAAGTTATAAATAAAATAGGCATTCATATCTTTAGATTTATTAATGGCAGTAACTTTTGCATCATAGGAAGAAGATAAACAATGAAGAATTTTGTCAACTTTTTCATATTTTATAAGCTCTTTTCCTAAGGCATGCATGCAAGTAATAATCTGAGTAAACTTAATATACATTTAAAAATAGATTCATTAGGTTTCATTTAGAAAAGTTCATAATCATGATGAAGAATGGTTAGCCTAGTTATTTCACTTCCTTTATTCCTTCTTATGTTATGCAGAGTAAATCCCAAATCTCTTTACCAGTAGTGCAAGTGGAAACACACATGTAGTCTTCAAATTTTAAAGCACATAAAAAATAGTTCAAAAATTTGGCATTCAGTTGGGCTAAATCTCTATCATATGTAGTTCATTCAAAAAAAAGGTATTTCAATTTTAGAACCATTTACTAAAGTTGAAGGTGCAGAATAACCATCCTGTACTAACATCCACATGCGATAATAAATTGATTATAGAAAGGTAGACATGAAAATTTTCCAAAAATCAAAAGGAATGTTATATAATAGAAGTGGTTTAGTAATTGAATATCCTTTCAAAGTGTTAATTACCAAAGTTAGCCATATATCTTTTTTCAAAAGTTTTTTAAAACTTAATTTATGAATCTTGCTCTTATACCACTTAAAAGTTTATGAGGGTTGTTAAACTTTTATGAACTAGCCCAAGGCTAACAATGAGAGGGGGGGGGGGGGTGAATTGGCTATTTTAAATTTTCTTAAGGCAAAAAGGAAATATTTTTGAAATATTTTTGAATATTTTAAAACACACAATTTTATCCCATAATACAAAAGCAAAGATAATTTAATAATAAATAGAATAAAAGATTTCAACCACATAACAAATCACAAAAAAATGTAGAAATTTAACGTGGAAAGGTAAATAGAAAGAATATACTAGAATTATAGTGATTTAGTCAACTTGACCTACGTCTACTCCCTAGAAACCTGATTTCAAGTATGACACTTAAAGTCAAACAAAGTACCTTGAGTCCTTATACTCTCTCTTAGAGTAGGTAGAGAACCTGGATGTCCATTTACTCCCTTTTGTAGTAGGCAGAGAACCTTGAAATCCTTTTATTCCCTCCTGGAGTAGGCAACAAAACTTGGATCTTAAGCCGATGAAAGTCTCGCTAGAGCCACCAAGGAACTGATATAGAAGTCTGAAGAAGATAGTATTAACCTTGTTTGGAGCAATATTTATTAATCCCTCACAACCCTCCCTCATAAGGACCTCTCTCTCTCTCTCTCTCTCTCTCTCTCTCTCTCTCTCTCTCTCTCTCTCTCTCTCTCTCTCTCTCTCTCTCTCTCTCTCTCTCTCTCTCTCTCTCTCTCTCTCTCTCTCTCTCTCAAAGCTCTCCTCTCATCCTTCTCAAAGCTCTATCTCAAGTTAACCTAGAAGCAAAAGATTTACTCAAGGATAATATGAGAGCTTAAATAGAGAGCCTCCAAAATAAGCCCTAATTTTTAATATGGCGACACTTATCATCCAATGTGATCATACGATCATCTTGCATGATTAGTTCAAAAATATTAATTCTACCAATATGAATTGCATTGCCGTGCATAATTAGTCAAGAGAAATAGAAAAATCATCATGGATGATTATAATATCTTACCAGTTATTTGGTATAAAACTATTAAACTGCACTTAGTATGATACTCGATGATGCCTTGTCATCCCACATAATTCTCTATAGTCTAGTACAAAAGGAATCAATCACCCTAAATGATTAGTTGAAAAAATATGGTCTTCATCTAGCATGATATGTGGCAACCCCTTATCGTCCCATGCATGTTATCTATCATCCAAGATGATCTTCACTGATCACCCTGTATGATTATATCGAATTAATTTTTACCATAATTGTTCTCCTAATTACAGGATTAATTTAGGGAAGATTTTCATCTATCATTCAAGACGATGAGGATCATCTTGTATGATTTGAACAAATTTTGAATTATATAATCATGCCTAAATTATGATTGGCAGCTTTTTTTTATCAAAATATATCATACTGTATGATAAAGATCATTCAGGATGATTAGATAAAAAACCTAATATTTTTCTAAATCTCCCCTCCCTAGATTGTGTGCGCAAGGTTACTTAGATTTTGGATCCACCATAGTACATTTTTTACTCAAGTAAGGTAAAATAGCTTTAAAACTAAAATAACATTCTCACTCAACCTTAGTCTACCTGGTCTTGAGCAGATTGACATTACAAGTGATTTGTGGACCTGAAATGTTATCACATATATAAAACATATATGCAAGTAAACTCAATTATTATGAGATAGCATAGTAAGAAAATAATAATATTTGTTATCATCAAAATCATCCAGATTTACAACACTTAAAGTGGACAAAAATAAGCTAATTACTGATAAAATGGTGTTATGAGCATTTAACAAAAAGAGTGAGACGGCATTATATTAAATCGCACTCCTGTTAGAGATAAGAGAGTTGAAAATATAAGCAAAATTTAACATCATTAATTTGGAGACGTTCTTTAACACACTTCTAGGTAGACCTTGGATCCATGAGTATATGATGGTTCCATCTGCCCTACACAAATGCATAAAGTCCCAATGAGATGACATTGAATGCATAATGAAGGGTGATCTACAACCATTCTATATTCATGAAAATGGGATTTACGATGATGATGGATACTACACACCAAAATGATCCACTACCCATCCTAAAAATAAAATCACAATCAAAGAGGAGAAAATGATTGTAGAAAGCTCAAAAGGAAATAAAATATTAAAAGGACAACTTGCAGAGAAAGAGAAAAAAGAAAGAAAGAAAAGAGTAAAATAGTGAAGATGATGTCGAGGGAGTGATCTTTAGGTCTTTAAATATTTTCCTCCAAAGAGGTGGGAGGATGGCCCAAAGAGCATGTGGTCAAGGCCGCGCTTCGCTTAAAAGAAAAATACCCCCAATGTATATATATATTTGAAGTCAAGTTCAGACGATGACTCAAAGGTATAGGTTGTAAGAATTCCTCTTGATTACAAAAAGATAAATCCTCCTCCAAAAATTTATCTCAATTTAGAACAAGTTAGTGATCTAGAGGGTAACACTTCAAAAGTTCAAAGTGACAAGCCTAAATGAACCATATATAAAAAGCTCAGTAGGAGATTTGATGCATTAACCTTGGCCCCGCTGGCAAGGTTGTAGGGTTAGTAATGACTCTCCTAATTTAGATGGAGAAGTAAAGAAAGTCATGAAATTGTTTCTTTTCCCCTCAACCTCAAGGAAGGAAGATGATGTAATATTTTAGGAGGTAGATTTTGATAAATTAATGAGTTTACATCTTGGCTTCTTTCCTGTGTGAGTAAGCAATTATGTCAATGGACCAAGGGTTAGGGTAGATACCATAAAAGCCTCTGGCATACAAGAAATAAAAGAAACCTAAGTAGTGGTATCGACTTTGGTACCATTGGTTCATTTAACGGCGATGAGTATTTTCTTATGGTAACAAATCATCCTGAATCTAAGAAGGTCCTTATGAAAATTATTGACCCCTTTGATAGGGTTTGTTTGGAGACATTTGATGGTATAGATAAACTTCATGTTTTGGATGAACCTTCTGACTTTGAAGAAGAAATTAAATTGATAGTAGATGAACTCAAAGAAATTAACCTTGAAATAGAGGATGACCCTAGCCCTACATTTTTTAGCTCTTTGTTGAGTGAATATGAATCGAAAGATCTAATCCACCTTCTCGCTGAGTTTAATAGCTACTTTACCTGAATATATGATGAAATGCAGAGCATATCTACTAATGTAACCATTCATAAGCTTGGAATTTGACATGATGTCATTCATGTTAAGCAAGCTCCTTGATGCATGCATCTAAAAATTGAGTAGCAAGTTATTTATAAAATCAATAAATTTATTGAGGAAGAATTTATTTGGAAGGAATAATATCCCTCTTAGGAAGCTAACATCATACTAGTTCAAAAACAAATGGTCAAATTCAGATATGTGTTAACTATAGGGATTTGAATAAAGCATGTCCCAAGGATGAGTTTTCTTTACCCATACCAGAACTCTTGTTAGGCATTACCTCTTTACATGTTATTTTCTCCTTTTATGATGGATCGTCTGGTTATAACCAAATTAAGATGGCTCAAGAAGATGAGAGGAACACTACATTAAAAACTATTATAGGGATCTTTTGATATAAGGTAATACCTTTTTGTCTAAAAAATACCGGTGGAACCTACCAAGGGAGAAGACCCAAATTTTTGATGAATTAATTCATAATCAAGTGGAATGATACATTTATGATTTGGTCATCAAGAGAAAAATTAAAGAGGTTGACCTGTATGACTTAAGAATCATCTTCAAGTGGTTGCACCTATACGACTTCAAAATAAACCCCTTGAAGTATGATTTTGGTGTTACTTTAGGAAAATGGTTCGGCTTCGTGGTGAGGCATCACAAAATCAAAATTGATCCTGCTACAATAGAAGCCATCATAAATATGCCGCCTCCTAGAAGCCTCACTCAACTAAGGTCCCTTCAAGGTAGGTTGGCATATATAAGGAGGTTTATTTAAAATCTCTCTAGAAGGTGTTGACCCATCTCTATCCTTGCTAAAAAGGATGCCAAATTAAAGTAGGCTGAGAAATGTCAAAGTACCTTTGAGAATATAAA
Organism: Dendrobium huoshanense; assembly: GCA_016618105.1. Taxonomy (NCBI): domain Eukaryota; kingdom Viridiplantae; phylum Streptophyta; class Magnoliopsida; order Asparagales; family Orchidaceae; genus Dendrobium; species Dendrobium huoshanense. The sequence goes on along the minus strand of CM028348.1, from coordinate 39,963,505 downwards.
ATAATATCTTACCAATCCTCTAGTGTTGGTAGCCCCTATGCTTAGGAAGCCTCTTATTCTCTGCACTACAACTTTGGATGATTTGCTTAGTGCCCTATTAGCTAAATTCAATGATGCGGGCAAAGAAAATGCCCTACTATTTGAGCCAATGACTCCTCCCTATATAAATCCATGATCCTTCCATTGTGAAACATTATCTTGCTTTAGTTTTTGTAATCCAAAAGCTAAGTCACTACATACTCTATCATTAGGTGAGCTTAATTTTAAGGGTGAATTTGTTACAATATATTATGACTTGACCTTCATTGTCAAGATATTTGGCATGCTAGTCTATGATATTGCTTCAATTTCAAATTACATTCATTCCCTTGTGTGCTATGAAAGTATAAGTTGTTGTTGACTTCCTTACAACATAGCTGCTATCAACATAATCTCCTCTAAATGATGATTCACCTAATGAATAAATCATGAGCTTTGATAAATCTAATGATCGTGTCTTGGAATTATATTTTGGTGCAGCATCCTCCCAGCAAGGAAAAGCACAAAAATCTTCCATCCCTAAAAAGTTTGTAATTGGCTTAATTTTTATTACACTAGAAAAGTGAATGATATATTTCTCCTATCATTTATTAGAGCCTTGCACAAACAATGAGATTGAGTATGAGTCTTTGATAACTAATTTGGAACTTATAATACTGATGTTCATAAAATAAAACAAAATATTTGGTGCTTCTCAATTGGTTATCAACCAAATTATAGGAATGTATAAGGTTTTGAATTGAAAACTCTTAAAGTATCATCAATATATAAACCACTTAGTCTAGAAAATTCCTATTATAATTATATACAAAATTTTCCATGTAAGTAATTATGCATAGGATGCCTTGGCAAAGCATATGATGGAATTTTCCTATACTCCATTTCTATAGAAATTCAGGGTTGTCACGTCTTAGCTCCTATATATTTAGAGAACATCAACAAGAAATCTTTCCAAGACCTATATGCATCTTCAACAACTGATGAAGAAGTTGATTGGAGACAGACACTCATCGATTATCTTCAAGAAGGCAAGCTCCCTCATGATAGGTTCCTTTCCAATCTGATCAAGAAATGTGCCCTCTCATATACACTTATGAACGACACCCTATACCAACGATCATTCAATCAGATGCGGTTGCATTTTCTAGACAAATGAGAAGACCTAAGGTTTGTGATTTAGGTCCATACCAGACTATGTGGTTCTCATCAATCGGGCCCTAAGATAAATATTAAAAATAAAAAACTTTGATATTATTTACCTATTATGATTGACCATTGCATGAATATTGTGAAATATTATCATCAATACCAAGTTTATGGTGTTGTTTTACATTAGCAACCTAACATATTGCATCCCATGATAGCTTTATAGGATTTTGAGAGCTTGGCCAGGGATGTTATTGGGCTTATTGACCCTCCTTTTACAGTGGGGTTATCACTTCATTTTAGATGTGAATGATCCTTTCTCTAAATGGGTGGAAGAAGTTCCCTATGTCATGTAATATCACACCATATCATGAAATTTTCTTATGACCATATCATATATCGATTTGATGTACCCCACAGGATCATATCCAATAATGGATTCACATTCAAGTCTACCGAAATGAATAACTTTACAAAATGTCATGGTTTCCATTAGAGATACTCAATAATATATTACTTATGGGCTAACGGATTGTTTGAGGCCTTCAAAAAAACCTTGCTGCAAATCATCAAAAAGACCCTAGATAATACAAAATACTATTGGGATGAGAGGTTACTGGAAGCCTTATGGGCATATCGGACCACTTATAGGACCTTGACAAAATCTACTTTATTCACATTAGTGTTTGGGTATGAGGTCATACTTCCTTTAGAATTACAAATCCCTTCACTGAGGATCACAATATATAATAAGATCACAACTAAATGAAATGCACAACTCCAAATAAAAGAGCTTAAAGGCCTTGAAGAGCATCACCTCCAAGCTTAAAATAACTTAGAGTTATATAAAGCTAGAATGGTTCAAGGGCATAACAAGTTAATGCAGCCTAAAACCTTCCTAATAGGAGACTTGGCCCTACATCTTTGTAAACATATCTTAGCCCACCAAAAGATCAATGGGAAGTTTGAACCAACATGGGAGGGACCTTTTATCATATAGAAAATCTACAAAGGAGGATACTACCATCTAGTTGATTGTAAAGGAAAACACCGGATGCTTCCTGTCAAAGGCCATTTCCTTAATAAATAGTATGCTTGAGGTAATCGAAACTTTAAATTAATAAATTATCTTTAAGTTCCTAATCAAATTGAATCGAAATGATCAAAATCATTATTTTAAAGAAAATCAAACCGCTCTAATCCTTTAGGTTAGATATGATTCAATATACTTTCTTTCTTTATAATTAAATCCACTAATGGTGGAGCACACCCTTTGTGGCACCACCCTAGTTTTAATTCAATATTAATCCTCTATGATTTGGTGTGACTCCTTACTTCAAGATTCTTTTCAAAGATGATCATCTTCTATTAGGGGAGCATGCCCCATGTAGCACCACTATAGCTTCTAATCCTTATGGCTAAATATGAGTCATCATGCTTTATTTTATTATAATTATATTCATTAGTGATGGAGCATGCCCCTTGAGGCACCATCCTAATTTCCATGTCTTGAAATTGATCTCCCATTCAATTTTTAAATCTTCTAGTAGTAGAGAATGACATTTATGGCATCACTCCAACTTTTAACCCTCATGGTTAAATGTGAGTTATCATGCTTTCTTTCCTTAGGATTAGATCCTCTAGTGATGGAGCACGCCATTTATGGTATTACCGTAGTATCAAATAAAAACCTTTTTGATCCTCTATGGTTAGGTGTGAGTCTCCACCTCAGTCTTCCCTTATATAAAATCATCTGTTAATAATGGAGCACGCCCTTCGTGCCACCACGCTAGCTTCCAATCCTTTAGTTTAGATGTGAGTCATTGTGACTTCTTTCATTAGGATTAGATCCACTAGTGGTGTAGCATACCCTTTGTGACATTGCCCTAGTAATGATTCAGTCTTGATCTTCTAAGGTTAGGTGCTCCTTTTCCTTGGAATCAAAAGTTCAGATTCGACACTTTCATTTGGTCAATGCCAATATATGCAGTATAACTTCATTCTACTACACATATTGGGGGTCAATTTATTGAACTCATTATTTTTATGAGGTTCAAAAATTCAAATTGAATTAATCAAATCCAAAGTTCAGTTCAAATCAAAAATTCCAAATCAAAATTCAAGGTTAAAGGCCCATGTTCTATAACTCCTTTTGAGTGATTTTACAATCACCTCAAAACTTAATCAAATGATCCCTGATTCATGACCTATTAATTTCATATTTATTAAGCAATTCCCTAGGGTAAACTATTTATATTTGAGGCAAATCTGATGTTGAGATTATTGCAACTTAGTTTTTTTTATTGTTGAGATTCATGCAACATGTATGTTTTTTATGATTCCAATTATTTTTATTTTAATTATAATTTATCCTAACATATTTTGGATGTATTATTTTTGTTATTTGCGTGTACTAACATTTTAGGAAAATCATACTCCATATTATTAAAGACTTCAAATCAGACTAGGTTAAGGTTCTTTATAAATGAAGTCTTTTTTATTTTTATTTTAATGAATCTGAGTGAGTGTGATTGTAATTGAGTAACTATGTACACACACAAAGGTGGAGAGTTTAAAATTGTAATTTTTAAACTAATTATACTGTATGAACTCATTTTGTACGAGACAATTTATTTAGTTATTTTTTCCTATGAGCAGTCAAATGAACTGCAAGTAGAAAATTTTTCTAAGTAGTGATTATTCTATACGATGTCGTGTTCATACATATGCCATCCAGAGTACGAATTGGACGGGTCTCTTTTTGTCTACATGAATTTAAACTTATTTCTGAATGGATCGTACTATACGATGTTGTGTTCATACAGACATCGTCCAGAGTACGAATTGGGCGGGTCCCTTTTCATCCCGATGAACATGAAAATTTTATGAACAGATCTTACTGTATGATATCCCATTCATGCATACGACATCCAGAGTATAACAATGTGGGGTCCTTTTTTTGTCCCGATGAAGATGAAATTTTTTCTAATTATTAGTATAATACAAATTTGGTTCATACTGAATGATCATCGAGTATGAAATTATTTCATACAGATTCACAAAAGGTTCTTATGAAACTATTTTTGAATTGTTCGTACGTACAAACATACGATTGTACATGCTCAAAATGGAAATTTTTTAATTTTTTGGATGGTTTTTGTTGTTTTTCATATAAAAGGTCCATAAAAACTAATGTGAAAAGTGTTGTTCTTCGTAATTTTTCAAGAGCAAGTGAAAGAGTGAGTTTGGGAGAGTGTTTGAGAGAGAGTTCTTGCAAGTGGAGTGTGAAGGGTTCACAAGGTTACTCAAATGTAAGAATCTATTTTGGTTTTTTATTATAATCTTCCTTTTCTTCTTTCAAGTTGCTCGAGAGAAGATCTTTGAAGAAGATCTAGTTATCTTCCAACACATTTTTTTGAAAAAAGCATAAAGCAATTGCATTAAAATAAAAAGAAGCTAATATAAGCTAATAGCATCACATTCCTCCTTTAATAATAGAAACAAAGGAGGAGGAATGTGTTCCATACTAAGATAATCCCAAGCAAAATCACCATTATGAGCATAGTTAGCACACATATCCGCCAACTTATTGTTTTCCCTACTAACATGTTTGAAATAACAAAATTAAACTCTTTAATAAAGTAAGAAAACCTTAAATCAATCTCCTATTTATGTTTCTTGTTGATCTTGTTCTGAAAACCTTTGATCACATTTTCATTGTCTCCTTCAATGATAATCCCTTTGAATTGAGAATTCGAATCCTTGATAACACCATGTAGAGAAAGAAAATCCTCTAATTCAAGATGAGCAATATCCCAATGAATACCTTTGATTCCTTTAGCAAAAAGAAACCTTCCTTGGTGGTCACGGCAAATAGCTCCAATTCCAACATTGTAAGAAGATAACAATGAAGCATCAACGTTAATTTTGATCCAATCAGGTGGAGGGGGGTGCCAAGATTTTTTAAACAACCAAGATGGTTGATTAACATCCCATAGGCCTAATTTATTTCTACTAGAAATAGAAAATTGAAGTCATACTAAGAGCATTAGATGCAATGTTTAAATTGCTATCCTCCATCCCTTCATGAATAAGTCTATTTCTAGACTTCCAGCAAAGAAAAACCAAATTACAATAAAATTTTGTGATAAAACTTTTTTTGGAAGCATTTAACTCCAACCAAGAGATTAACTCAGCATAAGTTATAAAAATCAGAATATGAAATCCCCAATGATTGAGAATTTTTTTAATTTGAATGAGTATATCATAACTCACCGCCACATGCTTAACATCTTCAATTTCCAAGCATCCTCTTGGACATAAGCATCTTTCCTTGAGTTTTCTATATTCCAAGAAATGAAAAGTTGGAATATCTTTATGATATAACCTCCACCTAAAGACTTCAGTTCTTGGATTAAGATCTATTTTCTTCATCCAAGACCAATAGTTTCCTCCATTTGAATCAATTAACATAGCTTCATAAGATAATACCGCCAAAGATTTTCTAGAATTATATGAAATCAGCTCCATTTGGTCACAACTCGCTTCCTGATCAATCTTCATGTTGCAAATGATCTGAAGCAACTCTTTTCCAAAAACATTTTGTAATTTATTAATGTTCCATCCACCATTTTCAATAAAGAAATCTACAAATAACTCATCGATTTGTTGATGATCAAGGAAAGTAGGCCGTTTACATAAAGCTCTATCTAGTATCCATACATCCTCCAAGACATTTACTTTTTCACCAGTAGAAATTTTTCATCTAATAATCTATTTAAGAGCCATAACACCACTTCTTATGATTTTACAGGTACTCAAAATATTCTTCTTCCAATTTGGAATCCAACCAGAATTCCCAAACTTCGGCTTCAAGTATTTATGCAATAATGAGTCTTCATCATTCACATATTTCCATGCAATCTTAGCTCTTAAAGAATCCACTCTTTGTGTACAAGAGTAGAGTCCCCATCCACCTGAATGCAATGGTTTGCACAAATTTTCCCAGCTGATATAATGTAATCCACCTTCATTCAGCTCCTTGCGCCAAATAAAATTTCTACAAGCTTTGTCTATCTCAGCCAAGATACCAATTGGAACCAATGAATGTGTACAACAAAAAACTGATATAGAATAAATTGTTGATCTAGCAAGAGTGATTAGAGAAATAAACTTGCTTCCCGAAGTATATAGTTTCCCAATCATTTTTGCCAACACAAAATTGAAATCTGAAGCCACCAATCTCCTTGATGCAATTTTAACTCCTAAGTAATAGAATTCCTTCACATACTTGAATCCCATTAACTGAACAATCTTTTTCTTTTTCCTTCTACGAACAACTTTCCCACAGAAAATAGAAGACTTATTGTAATTAATTTTTTGACCCGGCCAATTACAATAGTATAATAAAATGCTTCTAATCTTCTTTACCATCTTCAAGTTTGCTTAAAAAAAATTAAGATATCATCTGCATAAAGTAGATGTGATATCCTAGGAGCATTATGATGAATCTTAATCCCTATCTCCATTTCTTCTTGAATTAAAGCATTAGATAAAAGTTGAGAACATAAAGCAAAGAGAAAAGGAGATAGGGGACAACCTTGTCAAAAGCCACTATAAGCATTGATCCAATTAGAAAATTTTCCATTGATCAAAATAGAGAACATTGGATCATGTACACATTCCAAAATAAGCTTTGAAAAGTGTAAAGGAAAGCCAAAATAATTCAAAATCTGCTCCAAAGTTTCCCAAGACATGCTATCATAGGCTTGCTCCATGTCTATTTTGAAAGAAATCAACCCTTTTAAAGATTTCGAAAACCTGAATTTATGGAAAACTTCTTGTGCAATTAACACATTATCTATTAGAGACCGGCCTTTAATGAAAGCAGGTTGATTTTTTTAAACCAGTTTTGGACAAATCTATTGAGAAGAACTTTAGCCACAAGCTTATAAATTGTTTTACGTAAGCATATAGGCCTGAAATTAGAAGGTATCATAGGCAATTCCACCATTGAAATGAGTACAATCATTGTAACTTTCCAACTGGATTCCATTATACCAGTATCAAAAAACTTTTTAAATTCATTCCATACATCTAATTTAATGATGTGCCAATAGAATTTAATAAAGGAATGAGTAATACCATCAGCACCGGTTGATATTCCTCCCTCCAAATGGCTGATAGCATCATAAACTTCCTTCAGGTTGAGTTCAGAATTAAGCATTTCTTTATCCGAATCTATTAAAATTTCTCTCAGGCTAGGCTAGTTATTCAAAGAACATGATCTGTAATTCCACTTGGATTTGAAAAAATTGAAAAAAATCTCTTCTATTTGGGCTTGATCTTTCACCAAACCTCCATTCTCATTTTTAATATTAAAGATGTAATTTGAATTTCTTCTAGCATTTGCAAATGAATGAAAGAACCTTGTATTCAAGTCTCCATCCTTTAACCATCTTACCTTTGCTCTTTGTCTCCACCAAGAGTTTAATCGGGCTAAGGTACACTGCAGTTTGTTGATTTTGGATCTGAGAAGCAAGACTTTTCCTTCAAGAAGGCTGCCAACCGAAGACTCCTCCATTTTAAGATCCAGTATATCTTTGATAAGATTTTCCTTCACAAGAATGAGGTCTTTCAATTTTGATTTACTCCAGTAAAATAGAGCTTTCAAAGCCCTTTTAAATTTGATATCAAGCCTATCTGAATGACGATTTGCAATGTTTCTGTTCCATGCTTTTTGAACAATAGCCATCGAAGCATAGTGAGAAACCTAAGTATCTTCAAACTTGATGTAGCCATTTGTTTTCGGTTGATCTTCCAATAATTTCATCATTATGGGATAGTGATCTGAAGCTATACGAGGGAGATGATGAACAACCAATAAAGAATTAGACTATAGAGCATATGAATTAACAAAGCACCTGTCTAGTCTTTTTAAAATCTGAGCTCCACCTGATTGTTTATTGCACCAAGTATATCTTGGCCCAATAAAACTCAATTCATGATATTCAAGGTTAGCAAAAAAAGATTTCATCTCCTTTGAGCCTTGAGAGAATTCAAATCCTCTACCTCCTTTCTTATCACCTTTGGATAAAAGGCAATTAAAATCGCCTCCCACCACAGAAGGTCTGTCAAGAAGCAAAAATTTCTCCAATTGATTCTAAAGGTCCAAACTTTTATAAGAATCTCTGTTAGCATAAACCGTAGAAATCCTCCAAATATCTTTATCATGAATTTTTAAGTCACCAATTACACATTGACAAGAACAGAACAAGGTATTAAAAGAAGCAAACCTTGTATTCCAAAGAATTAAAATTTCTCCTGAAAGACCATCCAAAGGATAATGAAAATAATTCCAATCCATCCCGATTAGAGCATTGATATCTTTTCTATTCATAGAAGAAACTTTGGTTTCTAACAAACCAATAAAACCCAGACCATATTGTTTGACAAATTCTTTAAGATATAGAGAAGCATGAACTTTCCTTGCTCATCTACAATTCCAAAAGACAATGGAATTCATTGCTTAGAAGGGGGACTAGCCCCATTCTTCTTGTCTTTATTTCCCATCTCCAATCTTCTATTTCTAGTCATTAGTTTAATTGGTCCAAGAGTTTTTAGCTCCTTTCCCAATTTCCTTTTGACCAAGTTATTTTCCACTTTAACTTTTTCAACAGTTAAAGCCATATAATTCAATTTATCTGATGACTCAATAGCATTATCATCTATATTTTCTCTCGTAACATTTTCAACAATGTTAAATTCCTCATCAACAATTTTAAGAATATCAAACATGATTCTTATTCAATTTTATAGGTTGAGAAGCAATCAAATTCTTACTAGATACAGTCCCATTTTCGTTTTTAAATAAATCCAGAACTGGCAAATCTTCCAGGATTTCTCCATCTTCCAGACTTCTATCAATTGCTATAGCATCTTCAACAGCAACAAAAATTCTATCTTTTTCCTTATTGTCTTTCTTCAGATCATCAACCAAAGGCTTATCTTTAGGAACAGAAATTTCCAGATTAGTATCTTGTTTTGGAGTCTGACTTGGACCAGCAATTGGAACAGCTCTCCATATTTCTCTAACATCACTTGGACTAGCTCCAAGAACAGTTCTTTGCATCTCTTTAGTAGCATTGTTATGAAATCTTATCTTCCTCCCATATCTAACATGCATCCAAGGTCCATACCCTTTCTATTCCAGATCAGAAGAATCTCCTTCATTTTTATCAGGAATTGTTCTTTGTCCATCAGAAGCCACTTCAGAAGAAGGCATACTTGATTTATCTTTGTATTCTACAGACATAGAACTAGGACATTTTCCCATTAAGTGGCCAATATTTCCACATTTGAAACAAAGTTTGGAAACTTTGTTATATTTCATGTTTTGATAAAATTTTCCAGAATCACTTTCCACTCACACTCCCAAAGGAAGTTGTTCGTCTAAATTGATACAAACACAAATCCTAGCAAATTCGCTTCTATTCCTTTGGAACATGTTTCCATCTACTAGAAATGGCTTCCCAACTAGAGACGAAATTCTACAAATATTAATATCATCCCAGCAATATAAAGATAGATTAGGAAGTCTAATCCACACAGGAGCCGAAAGACCTTTTAAAGAATTTGTTGAAATGTATGTGACCATTTGTAAATACCCACAAAATGACCTTTAACAAACCAAGGTCCTTCACTTAAAATTGATTCCATAATCTCAGCATTCTCACTTGAACATAGAACCCAATCTTGACCCAGCATGGTGAGTCTAAAGCTCCCAAAGCAACTCGATTGTCTTAATAATTCACTGTTGATCACATAAAATGGAATGTTGTCACCAAAAACTTTGATGACAAGAGCATTTCCCAATCTTCTAGAATTCTCCAACACATTCTCCAAATGCAATTTTATAGTTTTGTCATTTTGAGCCAAAAATGAACCTATGTTTAAATTCTCTACTTAAACATTAGCACTTCTCGCCCAAGCATTGGCCTTTAAATTCCCCATTTTTCCAGCTGTCTCAGGAGGAGAAATCTTATTGGAAATTTGATTTTCAGAATTCAATTCTCCTGAAACATAATGCCTAACATGCTCCAAGTCATTTTGTAATGCATTTGAATTCCTCTTCACTGGTTGCGGCTCATCAGCATAAACCTTATCTGCATCTCCTTGATTTTTTTCAACCACAGCAACACCCTCTTTTGAATTTTGCACATTTAGAAATCTGATCACCATGACTACAAGGAGTAAAATTAAAAAATTTACTCACATGTAATTTAAAATCCAAAGAAGTAGAAGCATTCGGACTGACCGAATTAAGTTTTAGATTTTTAAAACTTTTTGGACTCTTCACTCTGTCATCAACAATAACCTTTTTTCCTTTTCTAATAATTGGAATTGTCTTTTTAGTAGTAAGACATGCCCCTTCATTAATAATCAGAGGCTTCTCTTTAATATTTAGATGACGATTCATTCCTGACAAGAAATCCAACGAAGAAATTCTATCAGTAGAATTTGAATATGGAGGTTCCGTCCTCCCATCTATAGCAGTAGATTGTTGGTCATCACCTATCCTTCATTTCTTGATGATCGGAGAAGGATCATCGGCAATAAAGATCAACGAGAAAAAATAGAAACGAAGGAATTTGAATTTCACTTTCTCACTCTAGAAAATGGCTCTTTTTCTCTACCAACACTTGGAGGGTGTAAAAGGATGACGGTTCTCTGCCGACACTTAGAGGGTGTAAAAGGATGACAGTTCTTTGCGGACACCTAGATGGTGTGAAAGGCCAACGGTTCTCTGCCGCACTGGAGATTGGTGGAAGATAGGAATTGTAAAGGCTTCCCCGCCTTGCTATGGGAGCAAAAAGAGATTCACTTTGACAACAATGCAATACCTGAAGAGGGAGTCTTCAGGGAGTGCATGTAGGTCGTGTTTTGACTGAACCACCATAAATCTTTTGTCATTTTATTTTCTGCATTTTTATTTTTTACAATTTTGTTATTGTGATTGAAAAGCTCATTTCAAAAGATAATCAAATTTGGAAATTTATTAAAATGGTTTTTAATTAAAAAATCTTTTCGAGAATTTTTAAATTACCAATTCACCCCCCTCCTCCACTTGGTTAGCCTTGGGACAATTGCTTATATTTAACAACTTATACGGATTCAATATCTAAGACCTATGATCCCATAAACATGATTGATATCAAAATGCTACAAACCTTCAAATATTTATAGGTTATGCCATTAGACCTAACATTTTTTGGCATTTTTCATTGAGAGCTTCCCCAAGACCCTTGACTATATCCATAACCTTTTTATGAAATTTAAAAAACAAAACTACACTTTGGTGGACCCTAGTTGACCTAGAGTTGACCATGAACCCATTTGACCTAAATGCACCTTTAGGGGAAAATTAGAATTTTCTCAAAACTTCAACATTTCTAATCCACATCACTCTATGAAACCTTCTCCAATATATACTAAATACTCTTAGGAATGCAATGAACTTAAGCTCAAGCCTTGCTATAGCATGGTTAACCCACGTAAACCCATATTGACCAAATACCCCTTTAAGGCTTTAAATTAGCTTTTCATACCAAATGGCCTTCCCTTTATTTAAAACCACATCTATTAGTCTCACATCATCAATTCAAATCTATTGGATCAAACCCTAGACCCTGGGTCAACTTGGTCAACCAAGTTACTTAGTTTAACCAAATGCACATACACTTGAACTTAGCTCAAACCCATTAACTAACGCATTGCCAAACATATCTAGGGTCCTCTTGTAGGTCCAACCCTTGGGTCCACTTGGGTTTGCCATATAACTTGACCCAAGTGTCCAAAAAGGGCTCTTTATGCGCCAATACTTAACCTAAGCCAAATCTAATCTAGCTAGCACTTATATTTGGCCCCATGACACATTGCACCTACCCTAACTGGCCCACTCCTTGGGTGAACCTAGGCGAGGAGTTGAGCTATCCCAAACTGGAAAAGTAACTTTGACTTGGGCCAAATCTCAACCAAGATTAAATCAAATCCAAATTCCTATCACATTGGGTAGCCCTTGACCTAACACATCCCCTTTGGTCAGTTCATCCCCTAGCTTTATAGGGTTGATCAAGTCCCATTCAATAATTGGGCCTCCCCATGCCCAATTAAGCTCACCATTGAGCTCACAATTTCCCATGGACCTTTTCACCTCAGCTCGACCTAATTAGTGGCTAGCGGCATCAAATGCAGGTAAAATCTACCACATGTTGTTTTCTTCTTACATGAACTAACTCTAGATGTTTTTTAGTCTGATCTCATCCCCTTTGGACTCCAAGAGCCTTCCATAGTTGTCCCATCCATCAAGCATCCATCCCAATGGTCTAAAGCCATGGATAAAGCTTGAATATGGCTCCCTATCTCAGAGGCTCAAATTAAATTTTTAGATTTAAAAAATATTCCGCACAGTAATGTGAGTATTTCTTTATCTTTTCTAGCTCTAGCCATCAGTTCGATTGAACTCTAACAAAGAGCTTCTACCCTTTGCTCGAAGTCACACTTCTGGTGCTCCTCTAGCTACAACAATTTAAGTAAAAGAGTTATTGGAGCACGTCTCAAGATTTTTGATACAAAACCCTGTTTAGATCTATCCATGTAGCATAAACTTAAACCCGATCTCCTAATTATGTAGGTGTGGTCAAGTGTGAATCAAACCATCAAACCGATGGATTTTGATGGTTGGATTGTTGGTTAGCATTGCCCTAATCCTCCCTATGAAGTTTAATGGAAGTTAATCGGTGGAATCTATTAGATCTCATTGAAGAAGTATCACGACCCAAAATGCTTATGGGAGGTAGGAGATGTAATCTTTATTGTCGATCATAATCAACAGTTTAGATAACCTCCTGCAGTCTTGGAGAGGATTCAATCGTAGCCTTCCGATCACTCATTCAATGGATATGACTAATCCTACATCACATAGTCAACCGTTAATGATTTTCTTGACAATCGGATGGAGCTGCACATAAAGTGCAAGCTTATTATGTAAATATTGATTTAAAATTCACAAAAACTTAGAGAAACTTCAAAAAATCATAAGTCTTCACACACTCCAAGCTCCATAAAATTAGTCTCAAAGGTCAATGATGGCCTATAGGAGTGTTTTCAAGGGATTGAAATTTATTTGATATTTCAATAATTTTTAACTATTTAATTTAATTAATTATTAATTTTAAATTTAATTTGACTCCAAATCAAAATGTTTCAATTTTGTTTGATTATATATATTCAATCATGAGTAATTATGATTTTAATTTTTAATTCTAGGATTTAAACTTAATTACCTATGAATTATTTAAAATCTTAGGTTATTTTAAGGGTGAATTTTTTGATGCCTAAATGCTAAACCAATTGGATTACAAATCTAACAAAAAGCTATAAATCAACCAATCATTAATTATTTAACCAAAATTAAATCATTAAAATAACTACATCAACTTGGTTTTTAGGATAGTCTAACTCGAGCTGCGGCGCTTCGTGTCCTAAAGAGTGTTGGTTTCTTGAGCACGTTGTGAGAACACCACGAACCGGTCAAAAATAAACAAAAAAAAATTAATCTAATGAGTCAAATAAACAACCAACTAATTAAAGTTTATTAACCCTTAATTTTAACCAATTAAATTAATATTATTATATTTATTACTATTAGGTAACCTAGGCCTATGAGAAAATTAACTTAGTCCAAAGAAGGATAGATAAACTTCACAGCCCTAGTGTAAACAAAGGTAGCAATTATTCATCACTTAAAATTTATGCTAAAATGAACATTAAAACATTAACACTTAAATACAAATTAAAATCCTCAATGGCCTACAACAAATTAATTAAACCATTAAAAAACATCAACAATAATAAATATAGGACACATCAAAGCCACACAGTCTGATACACATACTTTAGATGATTTTTTTATGGTAAACACTTCTATTTTTAAGCTAGACCAATATTCTTTCTTTTTTTGCTACTTGCGCGCTGAGATTTTTCATGAATTTCATTACATGCTGGTTGTAATGAATTTATTAATGCAATGCCTCTTGATGTGCTATTCTTTATTACGTTATTTATGAACTGATGTGATGGGCAATAGATTCTTCTTGGCTAATAATGATCTAGAAGTTAATAAGATATTTTGATTCAGGGTGATGATCATGATAATTGTACTCGGTTTTAAACTAATCTGCCATGATGATATGGTATCGGCCCGGATGATGTAACCAATTTTCTTCTAATCATCCCTAATCGTCCCTAGCTTATTGAGCTTAATTTGTACTGATCGGCCAAGATGATATTCCTATCGGCCTCGACGATAATGTCAGCAAGTTGCATTAATGAGATCGTTTTGAGATCTTCTATTTAAGCTTTTAACTAGGCACTTTTGTAGATGTCTTTGGCAGCCATTGTAGCTTCGTTCTTTTGGGGGAAAACTAGAAGAGAGAGCTTGAAAGGGAGTGAAGAACGGGTGAAGTTTGAGAGAGGGAGAAGATCCTGTGAGGGGGGACTCAAGCGAGTGTGGAGGGGGATTCCACACGGTTTCTCCGGCAGGCTTGCAACTTAATACCATTGGATTCAAGGCTCATCTTAAGAGAAGTTCATAGAAGAAGAAAATCTCTTTAGTGTCAAAGGACACGACGACTCCGCCGCACCGGGGAAGGTGGAAGTGATTTTGTTAGGGCTTCTTTACCTAGCTATGGGGGCTAAAGGAGAGACACTTAGTGTAGTGCAATACCCTGAGGGAGCCTCTAGGGAGTGGACGTAGGTCAAGGTTTAACTGAACCACTATCAATCAGGTGTGTTCTTTCCTTTATTATTTCCGCATTTATTTTTCTGCATTATGTTTTCTCTGAAGTGAATCTTGGTTCATGTTTTTAATTGAATCATTTATTTTAAAATATCAATTCATCCCTTTTTGGTTAGCCTTGGGACAAGTTCATAAGAGCCTAACATCCATAATGATCTTTCATAAACTTCACAGCCCTAGTGTAAACAAAGGTAGAAATAACTCATCACTTAAAATTTATGCTAAAATGAACATTAAAACATTAACACTTAAATACAAATTAAAATCCCCAATGGCCTACAAAAAATTAATTAAAACATTAAAAAACATCAACAATAATCAATATAGGACACATCAAAGTCACACAGTCTGATACACATACTTTAATTGATTTTTTTAGGGTAAACACTTCTATTTTTAAGCTAGACCGATATTCATTCTTTTTTTTCTACTTGTGTGTTGAGATTTCACATGAATTTCATTACATGCTGGTTGTAATGACTTTATTAATGTGATGCCTCTTGACGTGTTATTCTTTATTATGTTATTTATGAACTGATGTGATGGGCAATATATTCTTCTTGCTTAAGAATGATCTGGATGTTAATAAGATTTTATACTGGTGGTCATACTCATGCAAGGCTATAACAAAAAGGGGGCTAAATTAAAATTTAATTAATGAAGTTTTTGTTGGTGCTAACTATGTTAAGCCACCCTAAAATCAAAACAACATGGCCAAGTGATTGTGATTGGCTCAAATGTGAGCAAATAAAATTATAAAATTGCTTGGGATAATTTTGATACTTTTTTATTATAACTACTTAGGATAACATGGAGGCTATTTATAGTCTTTTAAATTTTTGGAATATATTTTAAATTATTGAGTTGTGAAAGTTAAATTTTAAAATGGATATTACTCATCAAATTTAAAGAAAAATGAGAAATGAAACATCCCTTAGGGGAGAGTTCCATTCATTTGTCCTATAAATTAGGATGATTCAAAATTCCAAAGAGGAATGAAACACCCCTTCGGAAAGGAGTCTTTTAAATTACCCATCTTGATGAATCCAAGGAGCCCACAGAGGGGTGGAAGACAAAGCAATGTAGACTTCAAAAATATCTCCTTTTAAAATTACTTTCATCATTCCTAGGATTAGAATCTAAGTTGTTGTCAGTGGTATCCACCCACTTTTATTTTTTGTACACCCTCGGTCATAATTAAGTGGCATTTAACATATACACTTTAAATCTATTTGATTTATTTTGATTATATGATTTGATTGCTATGTTTATTTCTTCCATAGTAGGAGTTTCATAATCTTTTTAGGTTTCATACTCTTACATGTTGCTTTTCTTTTAACCTGGATGTGATTAGGTTCTTTAAATAGTAAATTTTTTCTACTAACAATTAAATAAAATAATTTAGGTCAACTTAGAAAGATTATTGATTTTAGGAGGTAAGCTCAGACTCAGCAAGGGTCTCACGCATTCATATAAAATCTTATCTTCCTTTTTAGACACCTTCCCACCTGTGGGTTTTGGCAAACTACCTAGCATATTAGGATAAAATTCTATATAAGGGGGATGTTGTGCAATCTCTATAGAGAATTTTATTTTCTAAGTCAAAATTTTAAACTTCTTCATATAAATTATGCAAACAAGGTAAATTAGCATGCATAACATTAGAAACTAATTAAAGAATTATAATTGTAATTACATTCAAGCATAATCACCGTGCATAAGTAAAAAGGCCATGTAGGACACTCTCTAAATGTCAGCTCTAATTCCTTAAAACTTAAACAACAGCTTTATCCATCTATATATAAACTGGACTAATGGTTTTGGAGCATTAGGTGGTTAGTTGGCTCCCCAATCAAGGCTGGGATAAGTTCGAATTTGTTTGTTATTGGCTATTTTTGGGCCACTATGGTTTAGATCTCAAAATAAACTTAGGATCTGTGGCGGACTTTAAATCATCCCAAATTTTGTGAATATAATCCCAAGATTCTATTAAAATGACAACTTGATTTAAATTTTCTCTAACCCAATATTTTAAGAATAACACATAAGATAGACTGAGGAATTTTTTTAATTATTTTATATTCCCAAAAAGCCTCCTACTCTTTCTCCATTGCTTCTGAAATAATTGTTCGAACTTGCTCCAGCCCCTATTAAAACTCTAACCTTAATTCTTTGATATCACTCCATGAAAATTATAAATGTTTACCATTATTTTAATCGAGAGCATTCATAGGAAACTGAACCTTCCTGTGATATAAGTAACTACAAAATCTTGGCTTTATTGAAAATTTAAAGACCCTAGATCAATTTAGGAAATCTATTAATTCTCTTTTGAAAAATAAAAATTAAAGTTGATTATTATCATCATATTCTAATGATTCATAACAAATGATATTTTATTTCCTTGGGAAGATATATCGATTATTATCATGAAATTGATTATAAAATTAAAGATTAAACAACTAAATTATTATTGCAAAATATTCGATCAAACATCATTTTAACCCTTAGGGTCATATGTAGTTCCTACTTAAATTTAGCTATGGTATTAAGGATGAAATTTATAATTCTAAATCCAAACCCTTTAAGAAATTTTATCTCCTGCTTATAAGGCGGTGTGTCATTTCTAATGGTATGTTTGATTTTAAAATTAAAATTTAAAATACAATTTGAAATTTTCCTAAAGAAATTACAATTTTAATTTCACTGCATCTTTCCAAATCAAAGCTTTAAAAATAAATAATTGGATTAAAATTTAAATAATGATAAAAATAATTCTTAAGAAACATCTATAAATGACATACATGAATAATTTCAACATTACTATAATAGTGATTCATCTGTATATGAATGCAAGGTGATCCTATCAATAACAAAATAGAAATGGTTTATTCAGATAGTCCACCAGAAGAGAATTTAATGACAATCATTAATCAAGAATCCAAAACCTAGAGAAAATTCTTCTCCTGAAGAAGTGGTACATGTCAATCTTCCTAGTCGTAAAGTTTTGATTCCACAAATTACAACTCATGATAAAGTGAAATAAGTTGTAGATAATCGAGAATTTTCTAATTAACCTCAGCAAGCTTAATAGTCATATGTGGAGAGTACAGAAATTTGTAAGGTGGAGTACAATGTGTTAGCTCACCTTAAAAAACTACCTACAAAACTGAGTATTTATGATGTTATGGTTCTTTCTAAATAAATGAGGGAGGCTTTGTTAAAGCTTTACTTGATCTAGAGATTTGTATAGCTCATCTAGCATTAACATAGTCAGAAGAAGCATATACTTCAATGCTGTCCTAAGAGTCACGTCTTCATATGAAAATTTTCTATAGGGAACTTCAGATCATAAACTTCCATTGTATATCTCTATAAATATAGATAATTTCAAATTATCTTAAGTACTTGTTGATCCGGGTGCACCGATCAACATTATGACTCTGCATATTTGAAAGTGGACACTTGAAAACTTAGTTCTGATAAAATTTTGTTGCAAGGATTCAACGAGAAAAGCATGAGAGCTTTGAGTTCGATAACCTTACTTCTAGAAATAGATACCCTAAAAATCACATCAAATTTCCAAATAATAGATTCTGAAGCATCTTTTAACGCTCTTCTAGATAGACCCTCGCTCCATGAATACATAATGGTGACTTCCACCCTTCATTAGTATACCAAATACTCTCAAGAGGGAATATAACACAATATTAAGGGTGATTTGAAACCATTTTTTATCCATGAAGTTGATATATACAAAGATGCTTTATACTATCTGTCAAACAAGTCGATTGTTTTCTCTAAAAATATCAAACTAGCTGAAATAGATGAAAATAATAAAAGGAAAAGAAAATGAAGACAAGTATGAATAGTAATATATGCAAGTAATAGCACAAAGAGGTGATAGAATGGCACAACGATGTAAATGAAAAGGTCGAGGATGCCAAAAGAAAGTGATTTAAGAAAATGAAGTGCAATATAAGCAAGTAAGGGAGCCTTTAATACATATCAATTTGGAATCTAGTTAATATCAAGAGTCTTATGTGTTTTAGAAAGATCCAAAGATTATTGAATATTTGAAATTTATTAATCAACCTGTGTTTTAGATTTTTATAGAAATTGATAGCGACGAGAACCTGGTCCAAGTCACTAGTGAAGAAAATTCAGACTTGTCTACCATAGAGAAGTTAAAAAGTTATGTGAAAAATATTATCTTAACCCTAATATCTCTAAATGATACAAAGTGGTTGGAGGTGAAAACCTTGCTTCTTTTAGATCCATATTGCGAACCCAATATCTTTATACCTTCAATGAGTAAATTCCCAAAAATCGATGTAACCCTCGATGATTCATTTATGGATGAGATAATATAACTTTATTTTGAATGGTACTTGAATTGTATAAATAAATTTGCTAATCAAAATTTAGCAAAATCAAATTGGAGTTGAGGCGAAGTCCAACAACATGAAAACCTATGGAGTACAAAATACAATAAATACGCATCAAGATAGGGTGTTGGCTTTGCTACTTTACATTCATTTGATAATGATGATGAGTATTGCTTTGTTATATCAAATAATATAGAGTCTGACAGTCTCTTTTGATGAACATTAATCCTTTTAATGAACATTGTTTAGAAATTCATATGATTTGGATGACTCTTAAGTTAGGGATGCATCTCTTGAACTTGAAGAGGAGATTAAATCTACAATCAACAATCTAAAAGAAATAACTTTGGGCACTGAGAAAAACCCTCATCTGATTTTTATAAGATATTTATTAAATGAAGATGATGTAAGCTAGATGATCGACTTATTATATGAATTCAAAGACTCATTCCCTTGGAGTTATGAAGAGATGCCCAAATTATCTCTAAACATAGTAGTTCACAAGTTGGCAATCCAACCAAAGATGATTTCTGTAAAATAAGCTCCTTGATCGATACAACTCAACATAAATAAGTAAGTCGTAGCTGAAGTCAAGAAGATAATTGATGTTGGCTTTGTTTTGGAAGATAAATATCTAACTTAGTTTGCTAGGATCTTCCCAGTCGAGAAAAAGAATGATCATATAGGTGTTTCTACTAATTTTAGAGAAATGAATAGAGCTTATTCTAAAGATAAGTTTTTGTTTATGATACAAGAACTCATGGTAGATATTTCTTCCTTGCATGACATATTTTTTTATGGATGGTTCATATGGATACAGTTAGATCAAGATGGATCTCGAAGATAAAAATATATTTAACATTTATAATGCTAATACAGATATACTGCTACAAAGTTATGTCGTTGGGATTAAAGAATTCCGGAGAAACTTATCAATGAGTAATTATAAGGATTTTAGATGAACTCATTTACCACTAGGTGGAGTCTTATATCAATAATCTAGTCATTAAAAGTCTCAAAAGAGACGATCATTTATATGACTTGCAAATTATTTCCAAAGATTACTCTAATAAAATTAAAAAATGAAACATTTAAAGTGTGCTTTCTGCTCACTTCAAAAATTTTTTATATTTCATAATTCAACACTGCATAATTGAAATTGATCTGAATAAAGTTATAGCAATAATAGAAACGCCTCTACCTAAAAGACATACCAAATTGAGATACTTCTATGGTAGATTAGCATACCTTAGAAGATTTATATCAAATCTTTTAAGTAGATGTCAACCATTTGCAACATTGTGTAAGAAAGATGCTCTACTTCGATGGAATGAGAATTGCCAAAAAAAACATTTTACAATATAAAATGATATTTAACAAATCCTTCAGTGCTTGTAGCTCCTATTTTAGCAAAGCCACTAATCCTACAAATGACAGCTTTAAATGAATCTTTAACATATTATTAGCTCAAGCTAATGAGGAAGGAAAAGAGAATGTACTTTATTATTTGAGTAGAAGTTTATTTCCTACTAAAGTAAATTACCCTCCAATCTAGAAGCATTATTTTTCCATGATATTTTCCACTCAAAAGTTGAGGCACTGCATGCAATCCAATAGAGTTAATTTGATATCAACAGTAAATCCACTGTAATATTTGATGACTTGATCAATGCTCTCAGGAAGATTATTTTAATGGTCAATGATTTTATCATAATTTGAGATTATATTCATCCCTTTACGAGGTGTGAAAATACAAGCCATTGCAAACTTCTTAGCAGCTTGTCCTATGCAGGATAATTTCCTGATAAATGATGATTATCATATGAACAAATTATAGAAATAGAATCAAAACAAAAGTATACCTAGAAATTTTATTTTGATGGTACTACTTCTAGTCAACAAGGAGCAGCCTAGGATATTTCCCCAGGGAAAGTTGGAATTGGTATAATATTCAACAAACCTAATAAAAAGTTTATGTATTACTCTAACCATATGTCAGAATCTTAAACAAATAATAACAATGAGTATGACGCATTGATTACTGGCATAGAATTGACAATTTTAAATGAAATGAAAAAAAATCAAAATCTTTGGAGATTTTTAACATGTGATCAATCACGTAGATGAAATTTACAAAGTCTTGAAAGAAACTTCCATTCCTTATCATAAGTATACGATGCATTTGTTAGAGAAAATTATGAATTAGACATTATACAAGATTCCCTGTGGATAGAATCCTATAGCAGATGACTTAATAAAACTAGCCAAAGCTCTAGCTTGCCCAAATAGGGATTTGATTCCAATGGAAATACATGATAGTCAAATATTTTCATCTGTTAATTTTTAAAATATAAATAGAAAATTATCAACTAATGTGAAAATTATTTTAGCAATAGATGATGAAATGGTGGATTAGAGAAAGCCTTTCATCTAATATTTAAGAGAAAATAAGCTCCCTCATGACAGATTAGTGGCAGATCAAGTCAAAAGAGATTGATGTCCTATGTTTTGATTAATGAAACCTTATATAGAAGATCATTTGATCAGATGTGGTTGCAATATTTAAATAAATTAGAAGCACGAAATATGACAGAATAAGTGCATGCTAGATTGTGTGTTAAGCATCAATGTAGGCCAAAAATGAAGATGAAACTCAAATGAATAGGATATTACTAGTCGTCGATGATAAATAACTATTTGAGTGTTGCGTGTCATAGTCATCAACGTCAGGTGTTTGAAGTAATTTTACATCATCTACTAAATTTCCTACATTCAGCCATTACATCATGGCCATTTTAATGTAGGGGCACAAATATAGATCTTCCATCCTCCAAAGGTCTTAGATTTAAATTAAAAGCTATAGACTATATCTAAAAATTGACAGTGACAATTTGTTTGAGAGAAGTTAAAGCTTATCATGTTATAAAATTCTTCAAAAAAAAATATTGTATACAGATTCAATTTTCCTCACTGAATTATTTTAGATAACGGTCCTTCATTCAAAAGTAAAAAGATAAATAATTTTGCTAAATGTCACAACATCAATTGGAGATACTCTATCATTAATTACCGTAAGGAAAATGGATTGACTGAGGTATTCAATAAAATTCTAATTTAGATATTAAAAAATGTTAAACGATAATAAGCGTTTGGGGTATGAGAATTTGGTTGACGCTTTCTAGGCATACTAGGCCACATTTAAAACTTTAATGCAATTTATTTTGTATACTTTAGTCTTTGGTGCAGAAGATGCAATTCCTTTAGAAGTGCAATTACCTTCACTTAGAGTTGTAGTAAATTACAAGATAACATCATATTAAAATGTTAATCTCAAATTATAAGAGCTCAGATGTTTGTAAGAGAAGCATCTGCAAGTTCAATAGAATCTCAAGTTGTATAAAGCTAAAATGATCCAAGCTGATAATAAATTTGTTCATCCAAAAACCTTCAAAGTAGATGACTTAGTGTTACTTCTATGTGAGAGTTCGTTAGAAATGCTAGAACCTATGAACTAGCCCAAAGCTATATAAAAGAGAGAGGTGAATTGGTAAAAAATATCTTTCAATCAAAACACAAATCAAAACCAACATTACCACAAAGAAAACCAAATGCGGATATTATATGCGAAAGTAATAAAAGAAAGAACACACCAGATTTATAGTGGTTCGGTCAAACCTTGACCTACGTCCACTCCTTAGAGGCACCCTCCAAGTATTACAATAAAATAAGTGTCTCTCCTTTAGCCCCCACAATTTGGCGGAGAAGCCCTTACAAAATCACTTCCACCTTCCCCGGTACTGCGGAGTCGCCAGGTCCTTTGACACCAAAGAAATATTCTTCTTTGGTGAACTTCCCTCGAGACAAGCCATGAATCCGATGGTATTCAGGTGCGAGCTTACCGGAGCAACCGTGTGGAACCCCCTCCACACTCCCTTGAGTCCCCCCTCATAGGATCTTCTTCCTCTCTCAAACTCCACCCTTTTCTCACTCCCTTTCAAGCTCACTCTTCAAGTTTCCCCCAAAAGAACGAAGCTACAATGGCTGCCAAAGACACTTACCAAGTGTCATATCATAGCTTAAATAGAAGATCTCAAAATGAGCTCAATAACGCAAGTTGCCAACTTTATCGTCCAGGACAATACTAATATCGTCTTGTATGATCAGTGCAAAATAAGCCCAATCATCCAGGATGATTTGAAACGATCAGAAGAAGTTTGTTAATATCGTCCAGGATGATAATATATCATCCTAGACGATCAGAACAAATCATGGAATATCATCCTGAACATTGCCCTGAAAAACAGCTGTCTGATGTCCAATCGTCTAGCGTATCGGCCTGGACAATTTTGCAATCGTCCAGGATGATTTGATCGTACAATCAAGTCATAATTGCTTTCCTTAAATTCTAGAGAAATTTTGGAAAATTTGTCCTGGATCATCCTGGACGATATTTAATAGTCCTGGATGATCCTCTGGACGATGTCCAAAAATAAGTAATTTCTAAAAAGATCTGGCGGTAGATTCTTTCTATTTTGAGCATATCATCATGGCGATACAAAATCGTACAGGATGATGTTTTTTTCATAATGACAGCTACTTTAATGAGGAAGCCCTAATTAGGGCTTCTGCTTTTGAACTGATCGACCAGGACGATATAAAATTGTCCTGGACGATGTTACCAAAAACAGTAAACTCTAGGGAACAATCAGAAATCTTCCAAGTTATAAAGCATTAGGAGCCACACCAAATACATAGACTCAAGAAAGAAAAAAGGGTACAAACTAACTAAGACCTAGTCTACCCAATCTTGAACTTGTTCCAAATTATAATCTGATCGTGTGGACCTGAAATGTCAGTAGATAAGGCAGTCGTAGAGAAATAAGAGTGTTTGTTATCATCAAAATTATAAATCAAGAAAATATATCCGCAATAATCTCTCCCTTTTTGATGATGGCAAACACTAAAATTTGAATTTTCAAAAAGGAACGTTTTCTCCTAATCTCCCCCTCACAAGAATAACACTTTTAAAATAGGGGGGATAAAAAAAAATTTTGTTTTTAATATTTTACAAAGGAAAAAAAAGATACAAATTTGACGACAGTATAAAAATTCAACAACAGTACGTTCTCCCCCTTTGACATTATCAAAGAGAGAAGGGGCACAAAAACAAAACGATTAAAAGACAGAAATAATCCCTGATCTAGTGAACAAAACAAATATTTTTAAAATGAGAAAGTTACCTCTTGGTTTTAATCAAAAACTTAGTAGAATTGTATTGACAACGCAACGCCCAGAAAAGGTTAGAAATTCAGAGTTTGATAATCCCAACTCAAGTTCTTTTAAAGGCTCAAAAACATTTTAATCCAATATCCAAATCAAGGAATAAATAGAAAAAAGAAACATTAATTTTTCAAAAATCCTTTCATAAAACATATCTAATAAAAGATTAATGCACGAATTGCTGAATCAGGAACCAAGATTTTCAAGCACAAGTTTTGAACATATCAAGGATTTTCTTAGGCTTTTAGTAGTATAAGAAAAAATAAGCATTTTTTTTTGTGGTTTCATTTTATGCCCTTTATCACTTGAAGGGCTCTTTGATCATCTTTTTATTTTTAATACACTTTGTGTATTTTGTTTTAAGTTGGCGTCATTGCGCATCTTTTAGTTTGGCATTATTGGCCACTTTTTTTGTTATTACTATTTTTTAAAAAAATTGCTTTCTTTCTTATATTTTCAAAACTAAAGTAAACCCAAATTATTGACAATACGAACAACTTGATTAAAAAAATTTTAAGGTGGATTCAACAATCTTGCAAAAGATTCCTATGCGATAGAAAAAATGTAGGGAGATGAAAAAAAAACCAGTTTCAAAATCCAATTTAAAATATGATGAAGATTTTGAATCAAAAGTAAAATAACCTCTTTAAGAAGAGAGAAAGAGAAACAAAATCATGAGTTCCCTTCCTCTGACTATTTTAGAGAAGTCAATCATAAATTACCAAAGATTTAAAAAAAAAAACAGGAAGTAGATTTTTTATTTTTAAAAAAGTGAATGTGTGTGTTGATCAGAGAAAAAATTTTACGAAACAAAAAAATTCAATGAATAAACAAAAACAAAAACAAAAAATAAAAATCGAAGCAAAACAAATAAAAAAATAAAATAACTAAAAATAAAACACAACATAAACACACAAACAAGGCTTTTAACCATTATCTATCTCCTGGTCCGATACTTCAGAAACTAGGTCTACCCAGGAGATTTTTTGCTTTTCATTATCTACCCAGTTTAAAATTTGCTTCACTTTACCCTTTTCTTTTGCTGGAAGAATTCTTAAATTAGGGCACTGATTTTTCATATGACCAGGCTTCCTACAACGAAAGCAAATAACGTTAGAAAAAATATTAACATCCTTACCATTTTTACCTTTATTCCACTTTTGTTGATGCTTATGCTTTGGTGAGCTTTTTGAATTGCTTGCCAAGTCATTGCATTCGTCGCCAACGAAGCTATCTTTTTCCTTATCTTCAACTTTTAGAACAATCATTTCACTTGCATCCACAAGTCTTTGACCCAAACTTTGCTTGTAGGCAATGAGTGAGCCAATCAAATTATCAATAGAATAATCATTCAAATTTTTTGATTCACAAATAGCAATAATTTTAGCATCAAACTTATCCAGTAGACAACGAAGAATTTTGTTAACTTTTTCAAAATTTGAAAATTCTTTTTCTAAAGCATGCAATGATGTCACAATTTGAATAAACCTAGTATACATTTCTATGATCGTCTCATAAGGTTTCATGGAAAATAGTTCAAAATCATGCATTAACAAATTCAACTTAGATTGCTTGATTTCACTTGTGCCTTCGTATATAGTGTGTAGTTTATCCCAAACTTCCTTACCAGTAGTGCACGTGGATACTAACATAAAATCTTCAAAATTTAAAGCACAAAAAAAGTAGTTTAAATATTTTGCATTCAATTGAGCATCGATTTGTTCATCTCTATTCCATTGACTAAAAGGAATGTCAGTTTTAATTCCATCTACAATACGTGATGGTAATGAATAATCAGTTAAAATCATATGCCACATGCGAAAATCAATTGATTGCAAAAAAATAGATATGCGAATTTTTAAAAAATCAAATGTAATATTTTCAAACAAAGGTGGTCTATTGATTGAATAACCTTCCGTAATATTATGATTTGAAAAATTAGCCATGGATCAAAATTCAAAAGCTTTTAAAAACTATATTTTATGAACACTACTCTGATACCACTTGAGAGTTCGTTAGGAAAGTTAGGCCCTATGAACTGGCCCAAAGCTAGTTAAAAGAGAGTGTTGAATTGGTAAAAAATATCTTTCAATAAAAACCAATATCACCACAAAGAAAACCAAATGCGGAAATTAAATGCGAAAGTAATAAAGAAAAGAACACACCAGATTTATAATGGTTCGGTCAAACCTTGACCTACGTCCACTCCTTAGAGGCACCCTACAAGTATTACAATAAAATAAGTGTCTATCCTTTAGCCCCCAAAATTTGGCGGAGAAACCCTTACAAAATCACTTCCACCTTCCCCGGTACTGCGGAGTCACCAGGTCCTTTGACACCAAAGAGATCTTCTTCTTTGGTGAACTTCCCTCGAGACAAGCCATGAATCCGATGGTATTCAGGTGCGAGCTTGCCGGAGCAACCGTGTGGAACCCCCTCCACACTCCCTTGAGTCCCCCCTCATAGGATCTTCTCCCTCTCTCAAACTCCACCCTTTCCTCACTCCCTTTCAAGCTCACTCTTCAAGTTTCCCCCAAAAGAACGAAGCTACAATGGCTGCCAAAGACACTTACCAAGTGTCATATCATAGCTTAAATAGAAGATCTCAAAACCAGCTCAATAACGCAAGTTGCCGACTTTATCGTCCAGGACAATACTAATATCGTCTTGTATGATCAGTGCAAAATAAGCCCAATCAGCCGGGACGATTTGAAACGATCAGAAGAAGTTTGTTAATATCGTCCAGGATGATAATATATCGTCCTAGATGATCAGAACAAATCATGGAATATCGTCCTGAACATTGCCCTGAAAAACAGCGGTCTGATGTCCAATCGTCTAGCGTATCGGCCTAGACGATCTTGCAATCGTCCAGGATGATTTGATCATACAATCAAGTCATAATTGCTTTCCTTAAATTCCAGAGAAATTTTGGAAAAATTGTCCTGGATCGTCCTGGACGATATTTAATAGTCCTTGACGATCCTCTGGACGATGTCCAAAAATAAGTAATTTCTAAAAAGATCTGGCGGTAGATTCTTTCTATTTTGAGCATATCATCATGGCGATACAAAATCGTACAGGATGATGTTTTTTTCATAATGACAGCTGCTTTAATGAGGAAGCCCTAATTAGGGCTTCTGCTTTTGAACTGATCGACCAGGACGATATAAAATTGTCCTAGACGATGTTGCCAAAAACAGTAAACTCTAGGGAACAATCAGAAATCTTCCAAGTTATAAAGCATTAGGAGCCACACCAAATACATAGACTCAAAAAAGAAAAAAGGGTACAAACTGACTCAGACCTAGTCTACCCAATCTTGAGCTTGTTCCAAATTACAGTCTGATCGTGTGGACCTGAAATGTAAGTAGATAAGGCAGTCGTAGAGAAATAAGAGTGTTTGTTATCATCAAAATTATAAATTATGAAAATATATCCGCAATAATCTCCCCCTTTTTTATGATGGCAAACACTACAATTTGAATTTTCAAAAAGGAATGTTTTCTCCTAATCTCCCCCTCACTAGAATAACACTTTTAAAATAGGGGAGATAAAAAAAATTTGTTTTTAATATTTTTGAAAGGAAAAAAGAAAGATACAAATTTGACAACAGTATAAAAATTCAACAACAGTACGTTCTCCCCCTTTGATATTATCAAAGAGAGAAGGGGCACAAAAACAAAACGATTAAAAGACAGAAATAATCCCTGATCTAGTGAACAAAACAAATATTTTAAAATGAGAAAGTTACCTCTTTGTTTTAATCAAAAACTTAGTAGAATTGCATTGACAACGCAACGCCCAGAAAAGGTTAGAAATTCAGAGTTTGATAATCCGAACTCAAGTTCTTTTAAAGGCTCAAAAACTTTTTAATCCAATATCCAAATCAAGGAATAAACAGAAAAAAAAACATTAATTTTTCAAAACTCCTTTCATAAAACATATCTAATAGAAGATCAATGCACGAATTGCTGAATCAAGAACCAAGATTTTCAAGCACAAGTTTTGAACATATCAAGGATTTTCTTAGGCTTTTAGTAGTATAAGAAAAAATAAGCATATTTTTTTGTGGTTTCATTTTATGCCCTTTATCACTTGAATGGCTCTTTGATCATCTTTTGATTTTTAATACACTTTGTGTATTTTTTTTCTAAGTTGGCGTCATTGCGCATCTTTTAGTTTGGCTTTATTGGCCACTTATTTTATTATTATTTTTTTTAAAAAAAATTCTTTCTTTCTTATATTTTCAAAACTAAAGTAAACCCAAATTATTGACAATACGAACAACTTGATTAAGAAAATTTTAAGGTGGATTCAACAATCTTGCAAAAGATTCCTATGCGATAGAAAAAATGTAGGGAGATGAAAAAAAACCAGTTTCAAAATCCAATTTAAAATATGATGAAGATTTTGAATCAAAAGTAAAATAACCTCTTTAAGAAGAGAGAAAGAGAAACAAAATCATGAGTTCCCTTCCTCTGACTGTTTTAGAGAAGTCAATCACAAATTACCAAAGATTTAAAAAAAAAATAGGACGTAGATTTTTCATTTTTAAAAAAGTGAATGTGTGTGTTGATCAGAGAAAAAATTTATGAAACAAAAAAATTCAATGAATAAACAAAAACAAAAACACAAAATAAAAATCGAAGCAAAACAAATAAAAAAAATAAAATAACTAAAAATAAAACACAACATAAACAAGGCTTTTAACCATTATCTTTCTCCTAGTCCAATACTTCATAAACTAGGTCTGCCCAGGAGATTTTTTGCTTTTCATTATCTCCCCAGTTTAAAATTTGCTTCACTTTACCCTTTTCTTTTGCTGGAAGAATTCTTAAATTAGGGCACTGATTTTTCATATGACTAGGCTTCCTACAACGAAAGCAAATAACGTTACAAAAAATATTAACATCCTTACCATTTTTACCTTTATTCCACTTTTGTTGATGCTTATGCTTTGGTGGGCTTTTTGAATTGCTTGCCAAGTCATTGCATTCGTCGCCAATGAAGTTATCTTTTTCCATATCTTCAACTTTTAGAACAATCATTTCACCTGCATCTACAAGTCTTTGACCCAAACTTTGCTTGTAGGCAATGAGTGAGCCAATTAAATTATCAATAGAATAATCATTCAAATTTTCTGATTCACAAATAGCAATAATTTTAGCATCAAACTTATCTAGTAGACAACGAAGAATTTTGTTAACTTTTTCAAAATTTGAAAATTCTTTTTCTAAAGCATGCAATGATGTCACAATTTGAATAAACCTAGTATACATTTCTAAGATCGTCTCATAAGGTTTCATGGAAAATAGTTCAAAATCATGCATTAACAAATTCAACTTAGATTGCTTGATTTCACTTGTGCCTTCGTATATAGTGTATAGTTTAACCCAAACTTCCTTACCAGTAGTGCACGTGGATACTAACATAAAATCTTCAGAATTTAAAGCACAAAAAAAATAGTTTAAAGATTTTGCATTCAATTGAGCATCGATTTGTTCATCTCTATTCCATTGACTAAAAGGAATGTCAGTTTTAATTCCATCTACAATACGTGACGGTAATGAATAACCAGTTAAAATTATATGCCACATGCGAAAATCAATTGATTGCAAAAAAATAGATATGCGAATTTTTAAAAAATCAAATGTAATATTTTCAAACAAAGGTGGTCTATTGATTGAATAACCTTCCGTAATATTATGATTTGAAAAATTAGCCATGGATCAAAATTCAAAAGCTTTTAAAAACTATATTTTATGAACACTACTCTGATACCACTTGAGAGTTCATTAGGAAAGTTAGGCCCTATGAACTGGCCCAAAGCTAATTAAAAGAGAGTGGTGAATTGGTAAAAAATATCTTTCAATCAAAACCAATATCACCACAAAGAAAACTAAATGCGGAAATTAAATGCGAAAGTAATAAAGAAAAGAACACACCAGATTTATAATGGTTCGGTCAAACCTTGACCTACGTCCAATCCTTGGAGGCACCCTCCAAGTATTGCACTAAAATAAGTGTCTCTCCTTTAGCCCCCACAGCTAAGTGGAGAAGCCCTCAAAAAAACACTTCCACCTTCTCCAGTGCGGTGGAGTAGTCGGGTCCTTTGACACCAAAGAGATCTTCTTCTTTAGTGAACTTCCTTCGAGATAAGCCTTGAATCCGATGGTATTCTGGTGCGAGCTTGCCGAAGCAACCGTGTGGAACCCCCTCCACACTCCCTTGAGTCCCCCCTCACAGGATCTTCTCCCTCTCTCAAACTCCACCCTTTCCTCACTCCCTTTCAAGCTCTCTCTTTAAGGTTCCCCCAAAAGAATGAAGCTACAATGACTGCCAAAGATACTTACCAAGTGTCATGTAAGAGCTTAAATAGAAGATCTCAAAATTAGCTCATTGATGTAAGTTGCCAACTTTATCGTCTAGGATGATACTAATATCGTCCTGTACGATCAGTGCAAAATAAGCCCAATCAGCCGGGATGATTTGAGACAATCAGAAGAAATTTGTTTATATCGTCCAGGACAATAATATTTCATCCTGGATGATTAGAACAAATCATGAAATATCATCCTGAACATCACCCTGAAAAATAGCTGTCTGATGTCCAATCGTCCAGCGTATCGACCTGGATGATTTTGCGATCGTCCAGGATGATTTGATCGTGCAATCAAGTCATAATTGCTTTCCTTAAATTTTAGAGAAATTTTGGAAATATTATCTGGACGATATTTAATAGTCATGGACGATTCTCTGGACAATATCCAAAAATAAGTAATTCATAAATAGATCTGGCAGCAGATTCTTTCTGTTTTGAGCCTATCATCCTGGCCGATACAAAATCGTCCAGGTTGATGTTTTTTGCATAATGACGGCAGCTTTAATGAGGATGCCCTAATTTGGGTTTCTACTTTTGAACTGATCGTCCAGGATGATATAAAATCATTTCAGATGATGTTACCAAAAATAGTAAACTCTAGGGAACAGTCAGATATCTTTCAAGTTACAAAGCATCAGGAACCGCACCAAATACAATAGACTCAAGAAAGGAAAAAGGGTACAAACTGACTCAGACCTAGTCTACCCAATCTTGAGCTGGTTCCAAATTGCAGTATGATCGTGTGGACCTAAAATGTCAATAGATAAGGTAGTCATAGAGAAATAAGTGTTTGCTATCATCAAAATCATAAACTATGAAAACAGATCTGCAACACTATGAAGACCCATTTTTTTCTCACCAAAGGATAAGTGGTAAATTTCAACCTACATGGGAAGGTTCATTCTTGGAGGAGAAAGTCTATCAAGGAGACTCTTATTAGTTGATATATTATAAAGGAGATCATCCTATGTTACCTATAATTGAATGATGTCTTAATAAGTATTATAATAATCTAAGTTTTATAGGAATTTTGTAATAAAATAAATCTTGAAGTTTAAGTTGCCAACACCATTAAAAATAAATAAGTAAATCGGGTCCATATGGTAAAATTGGGTCCAAAGATCGTCACCAAAGCTTATGAATTATAAAATTCCTTAATGTTTATTTTAGACGTTATGAAAACTCTCAAACATTGACGTGGACTTTTTACAACTCCTCTTTTACTTAAATTCACTCATATGGGAATCGATCTCTTATTTAGGTACTCATCTTTATTTGAGAATTTATCTCCCATTCATAATTTAAATCTTCCTATCCAAGAATCGATCTCTTAGTCAGGTCTTAAATTCACTTATTTGGGAATTGATCTCCCATTATAGTATCCATGTTTATCTAGGAATCGATCTCCCATTCAATGTTTAAATATTTTTGTCCAAGAATTGATCTCTTAGTCAGGTCTTAAATTTACTCATTTGTGAATTAATCTCCCATTCATGTATTCATCTTTATTTATAAATCAATCTCCCATTCAAAGTTTAAATTTCCCTATTTGAGAATCAATTTCTTGGTCAGGTCTTAAATTCCCTCATTTGGAAATTTATCTCCCATTCTTGTATTCATATTTGTTTGTGAATCCATCTTCCATTCAAAGTTTAAATATCTCTATTTGAGAATTGATCTCTTGGTCAGGTCTTAAATTACTCATTTAGTAATCGATCTCTCATTTGGGTATCCATCTTTCCATTTAAAATTTAAATACCCTAGTCTGAGAAATGATCTCTCAATCATGTCTTAAATTCATTTGTTTGGTAATCGATCTCCCGTTCGAGTATCCACCTTTGTGTTGGAATTGATTGAAAGTTCATATAGGTTGTTAGACCTTATTGAACTGTCCCAAGGCTAACCAATAGAGAGAGAGGGTTAATTGGTTTTAAAAAAATATATATTTCTTTTATTTTTTAATACCTTTTTAAACCCTTTTATAAAATTAAATCATTAATCCTAAAACATGCTGCTATTTATAGAAATGATTATAATAGAATATTTTTCAACCACAAAATTTTAATTGCAAAAAAAAAAGAAGCTGGAATAATTAAAGGAAATAAAAGAACACCAAATTTTATAATGGTTCAATCCAACTTGACCTATATCCACTTCCTAGAGACTCCTCCAGGTATTGCACTAAATAATAGTGACTCTCCTTTTGCACCCACAGAAAGGCGGAGAAGCCCTTACAAACTATATTCCACCTACCCAGTGCAGCAGAGAACCATCGACTTTGACATTGTCCAAGTGATGGCAGTGTACCATTACATCATTTTTAACCCTCCTTGTGATTGCAGAGAACCATCTTCTATTAAACTCTCCAAGTGATGACAGCGTACCATCATATCCTTTTTCACCCTCCTAGTGATGGCAGAGAATCTTTACCATTTATACTCTCCAATTGATGGTAGTGTACCTTCATGTCCTTTTTCATCCTCCTAATAAAGGCAGAGAACCTTGATCCAATCTTAAAGATCTCCTCTCAAGAGCCTCCAAAGAAGTTGGGTAGAACTTGAAGAAGATAAAAAGATCCTCACTTTAGTCAACCTTGTAAATCTGTCAAAAATCCCATTCACTAGATCTTTCACTCTTCACTCACCAAATTTCTCCCAAATACACTCTCAATAGTCCTTCTCAAGAGAAACTTAAAAATAAAGGATAACTGAGACAATTTTAGGACCCTTCATAAAGAAACATGTGAAAAAACCATCTAAAAACTAATTTTTTCAAGAGAACCATCCTACATTTGTACTGTACAATCATAGATTATCTGATACGAACAATTCAAAAAATCATAGCTTCTTTTAGTACAAACTTAGTTTTTATATTGCCACTCATGTGTATGAATTAAGATCATACTATATGAAGAATTCAAAAATAAAAGTGCTCATTTGGTACGATCATGTATGAACTTAATTTTGTACTGTCTGTCCTCTGTATGAATTTAGATTGTACTGTATGAATAGTTAAAAAATAAATGTATTCATTTGGTATGATCTGGTATAAACCTAATTTCATATTCTGTTAGTCGTCTGTATAACTTTACATCGTATAGTACAAACACTTAAAAAATTCAAGAATTTGATTAACTATATTCTGGAGGAAAAACATTTCAAATCATAAAGTATGTTTAGAAATCATACAACATGATTAGTCTTAAGAAAATTTATCACTCTCCCCTTAAGTGTGTGTGTCTATGCTTATTCAATTATAATCCCACTTACTCAGACTCAAGAAATAAAAAAAGAGATATACATACTCTATTACATGAAATCCTATTATACCTTATCTTGAAGTCTTCAACAATCTAAAGTAGAAAATAATTTTCCGGAAATTTTAGTGCACAGAGAAATATCCAATTTATCCTAGGAGAAACAATAAAATTTGAACAATAATATTTTGTTATCATGAAAAATCATAATCTAATTATTTATTCTTGATTTGCATTTTTGATCTCTCATTTAAAGTTTAAATTCCCCTCTCTAAGAATTGAGCTCTTAGTTAGGCCCTGCATTTGCTTGTTTGAAAATTTATGTTTCAATCAAGTCTTTACCCACTAGATTTATTTAATCACTTTAGTGAATGCTAACCTGAG
Source organism: Dendrobium huoshanense (assembly GCA_016618105.1). Classification (NCBI taxonomy): domain Eukaryota; kingdom Viridiplantae; phylum Streptophyta; class Magnoliopsida; order Asparagales; family Orchidaceae; genus Dendrobium; species Dendrobium huoshanense. The sequence goes on along the minus strand of CM028348.1, from coordinate 39,928,769 downwards.
TGAATTACTCTTCGAGCCCATCACACCTTTTGAGGGTCCATTTATTGACCTCATTTTTGTGTGAGATCACCATAAGCTACCAAATCCTTAATTTTTAATCTCATGGTTAACAATCATCCAATTGTCAAGTAACCTACCAACAATCACTTATTTTACAACTCTTTGATTCATAATTAATCAACCCTACAATAAACATACAATCAAACTTCAATCACTATCTACAATTCAATCATTGGTTAAAATCACTGAACAGTAATCATCTAACCAATTATAAGCCTGGATTACAATTAATTGATCTGTGCACTACCTTGCAGAGTTCAATAAGCTCCCTTACTCCAATTATGATCAAAATGTTTTAATTTTGTTTGATTATATATATTCAATCATGAGTAATTATGATTTTAATTTTGATTTCTAGGATTTAAACTTAATTACCTATGAATTATTTAAAATCTTAGGTTATTTTAAGGGTGAATTGTTGGTTGCCTAGATGCTAAACCAATTGGATTACAAATCTAACAAAAGTATATAAATCAACCAATAATTAATTATTTAACCAAAATTAAATCATTAATATAACTACATCAACTTGGTTTTTAGAATAGTCTACCTCGAGCTGCGGCGCTTCGTGTCCTAAAGAGTGTTTATTTCTTGAGCATGTTGTGAGAACACCACGAACCAATTAATAATAAACAAAAAAAATATTATCTAATGAGTCAAATAAACAGCCAATTAATTAAAGTTTATTAACCCATAATTTCAACCAATTAAATTAATATTATTATATTTATTACTATTAGGTAACCTAAGCCTATGAGAAAATTAACTTAGTCCAAAGAAGGATAGATAAACTTCACAGCCCTGGTGTAAACAAAGGTAGCAATTACTCATCACTTAAAATTTATGCTAAAATGAACATTAAAACGTTAACACTTAAAGAAAAATTAAAATCCCCAATGGCCTACAACAAATTAATTAAACCATTAGAAAACATCAACAATAATCAATATAGGATACATCAAAGCCACACAGTCGGATACAGATACTTCAAATGATTTTTTTAGGGTAAACACTTCTACTTTTAAGCTAGACCAATATTCTTTCTTTTTTTTTGCTACTTGTGTGCTGAGATTTTTCATGAATTTCATTACATGCTGGTTGTAATGAATTTATTAATGCGATGGCTCTTGATGTGCTATTCTTTATTATGTTATTTATGAACTGATGTGATGGGCAATAGATTCTTCTTGGTTAAGAATGATCTGGATATTAATAAGATTTTATACTGGTGGCCATACTCATGCAAGGCTATAATGAAAAGGGGGCAAAATTAAAATTTAATTAATGAAGTTTTTGTTGGTGTTAACCATGTTAAGCCACCCTAAAATCAAAACAGCATGGCCAAGAGATTATGATTGGCTTAAGTGTGAGCAAATGAAATTATATAATTGCTTGGGATAATTTTGATACTTTTTATTATAACTACTTACAATAAAATGCAGGCCATTTAGAGTCTTTTAAATTTTTGGCATATATTTTAAATTATTGAGTTGTGAAAGTTTAATTTTAAAATGGGATATTACCCATCAAATTTAAAGAAAAATGAGAAAGGAAACATCCCTTAGGGGAGAGTTCCATTCATTAGTCCTTTAAATTAGGATGATTCTAAATTCCAAAGAGGAATGAAACACCCCTTCAGGGAGTAGTCCTTTAAATTACCCATCTCGATGAATCCAAAGAGCCCGCAAAGGGGTGGAAGACAAAGGAATGTAGACTTCAAAAATATCTCATTTTAAAATTACTTGCATCAAGTTGTTGTCAGTGGTATCCACCCACTTTTAATTTTTGTATACCCTCGGTTATAATTAAGAGGCATTTTCCATATATACTTTACATTTATTTAATTTATTTTGAGTATATGATTTGATTTCTATGTTTATTTCTTCATATTAAGAGGTGTTTCTTAATCTTTTTAGGTTTCATACTCTTGCATGTTGCTTTTCTTTTAATCTGGATGCGATTATGTTCTTTAACGACTAAATTTTATCTACTAATAATTAAATAAAATATTTTAGGTCAACATAAAAAGATTAATGATTTTATGAGGTAAGCTCAGACTCAGCAAGGGTCTCACGCATTCATATCAAATCTTATCTTCCTTTTTAGACACCTCCCCACATGTGGGTTGTGGCAGACTACCTAGCCTATTAGGGTATAGTTCTTTATAAAGGGGATGTTTTGCAATATATATGGAGAATTTTATTTTCTAAGTCAAAATTTTAAACTTCTTCATATCAATTATGCAAACAAGGTAAATTAGCATGCATAACATTAGAAACTAATTTAAGAATTATAATTTTAATTACATTCAAGCATAATCACACTGCATAAGTAAAGGGCCATGTAGGACACTCTCTAAATGTCAGATCCTCCTTCTAAGGCGGTTTGTCATTTCTAATGGTATGTTTGATTTTAGAATTAAAATTTAAAATAAAATTTGAAATATTCCTAAAGAAATTACAATTTTAATTTCTTTGCATCTTTCCAAATCAAAACCTTAATAAATAATTGGATTAAAATTTAAATAATGATAAAAATAATTCTCAAGAAACATCTATAAATCACATAGATGAATAATTTCAATATTACTATAATAGTGATTCATCTGTATAGAAGTGCAAGGTGATCCTATCAATAACAAAATAGAAATTATTTATTTAGATAGTCCACCAGAAGAGAATTTAATGACAATCATTAATCAACAATCCAAAACCTAGAGAAAATTCTTCTCCTGAAGAAGTGGTACATGTCAATCTTCCTAGTCGCAAAGTTTTACCTCCACAAATTACAACTACTTATAAAGGGAAATAAGTTGTAGATAATCGAGAAGTTTCAAATTAACCTCAACAAGATAAATGGTCATATGCGAAGAATACAAGAATTCTTAAAGTGAAGTACTATCTGTTAGCTCACCTTAGAAAACTACCTACAAAACTAAGTATTTATGATGTTATGGTTCTTTCTAAATAAATGAGGGAGGCTTTTTTAAAGCTTTACTTGATCTAGCGATTTATATAGCTCATCAAGCATTAACATAGTCAGAAGAAGCATTATACTTCAATGATGTCCTAAGAGTCACGTTTTCAGATGAAAATTTTCTATTGGGAACTTCAGATCATAATCTTCCATTGTATATCTCTATAAATATAGATAATTTCAAATTATCTTAAGTACTTGTTGATCCGGGTGCACCGATTAACATTATGACTCTGCATATTTGAAAGTGGATACTTGAAAACTTAGTTCTGATAAAATGTTGTAGCGAGGATTCAACGAGAAAGCACGAGAGCTTTGAGTTCGATAACCTTACTTTAGAAATAAAAACCCTAAAAATGACATCAAAATTCCATATAATAGATTCTGAAGAATCTTTTAGCACTCTTCTAAATAGACCCTCGCTCCATGAATATATAATGGTGCCTTCCACACTTCATTAGTATATCAAATACTCTCAAGAGGGAATATAACACTATATTAAGGGTGATTTGCAACCTTTTTTATCCATGAAGTTGATATATACAAAGATGCTTCATACTATCTATCAAACAAGTAGATTGTTTTCTCTAAAAATATCAAACTAGCTGAAATAGAAGAAAAAAATAAAAGGAAAAGAAAATGAAGTCAAATATGAATAGTAATATATGCAAGTAATGGCACAAAGAGGTGATAGAATGGCACAACAATATAAATGAAAAGGCCGAGGATGCCAAAAGAAAGTGATGTAAGAAAATGAAGTGCAATATAAGCAAGTAAGGGAGCCTTTAATACATATCAATTTGGAATCTAGTTAATATCAAGAGTCTTATGTGTTTTAGAAAGATCCAAAGATTATTGAATATTTGAAATTTATTAATCAACCTATGTTTTAGATTTTTATATAAGTTGATAGCGATGAGAACATGGTCCAAGTCACTAGTGAAGAAAATTCAGACTTTTCAACCATGGAGAAGTTAAAAAGTTATGTGAAAAATATTATCTTAACCCCACTATCTCTAAATTATACAAAGAAGTTGGAGGTGAAAACCTTGCTTCTTTTAGATCCATATTGCAAACCCAATGTCTTTATACCTTCAATGAGTAAATTCCCAAAAATCGATGTAACCGTTGATGATTCATTTATGGATGAGATAATATAACTTTATTTTGAATGGTACTTGAATTGCATAAATAAATTTGCTAATCAAAATTTAGCATATTCAAATTGGAGTAGAGGCGAAGTCCAATAATATGAACAGCTATGGAGTACAAAATACCATAAATACGCATCAAGATTGGGTGTACGCTTTGCTACTCTACATTCATTTGATAACGATGATGAGTATTGCTTATTTATATCAAATAATATAGAGTCTAACAGTCTCTTTCGATGAACATTAATCCTTTTAATGAACATTGTTTAGAAATTTCATATGATTTGGATGACTCTTAAGTTAGGGATGCATCTCTTGAACTTGAAGAGGAGATTAAATCTACAATCAACAATCTAAAAGAAATAACTTTGGGCACCGACAAAGACCCTAATCTGATTTTTATAAGATATTTATTAAATGAAGATGAAGTAAGCAAGATGATCGAGTTATTATATGAATTCAAATGCTCATTCCCTTGGAGTTATTAAGAGATGCCCAAATTATCTCAAGACATAGTAGTTCACATGTTGGCAATCCAACCATAGATGATTCTAGTAAAATAAGCTCCTTGATGGATACGACTCAACATCAATAAGTAAGTCGTAGCTTAAGTCAAGAAGTTAATTGATGTTGGCTTTATTTTGGAAGATAAATATCTAACATAGTTTGCTAGGATCTTCCCAGTCAAGAAAAAGAATGATCATATAGGTGTTAGTAATGATTTAGAGAAATGAATAGAGCTTATCCTAAAGATAAGTTTTTGTTTGTGATACAAGAACTCATGGTAGATATTTCTTCCTTGCATGACATATTTTTTATGGATGGTTCATATGGATACAATTAGATCAAGATGGATTTCTAAGATAAAAATATATTTAACATTTATAATGCTAATAGAGATATACTGCTACAAAGTTATGTCGTTTCGGTTAAAGAATGCCGGAGAAACTTATCAATGAGTAATTATAAGGATTTTAGATGAACTCATTTACCACTAGGTGGAGTCTTATAGCAATGATCTATTCATTAAAAGTCTCAAAAGAGATGATCATTTATATGACTTGCAATTTATTTCCAAAGATTACTCTAAAAAAATTAAAAAATGAAACATTTAAAGTGTGCTTTCTGCTCACTTCATAATTTTTTTTATATTTCATAGCTCAACACTGCATAATTGAAAAATATATGAATAAAGTTATAGCAATAATAGAAACGCCTCTACCTAAAAGACATACCAAATTGAGATATTTCTATGGTAGATTAGCAAACCTTAGAAGATTTATATTAAATCTTTTAAGTAGATGTCTACCATTTGCAACAATGTGCAAGAAAGATGCTCTAGTTCAATGGAATGAGAATTGCCAAAAAAACATTTTACAATATAAAATGATATTTATCAAATCCTTCAGTGCTTGTAGCTCCTATTTTAGCAAAGCCACTAATCCTACATACGACAGCTTTAAATGAATCTTTACATATTATTAGCTCAAGCTAATGAGGAAGGAAAAGATAATGTACTTTATTATTTTAGTAGAAGTTTATTTCCTACTAAAGTAAATTACCCTCCAATCTAGAAGCATTATTTTTCCATGATATTTTCCACTCAAAATTGAGGCATTGCATGCAATGCAATAGAGTGAATTTGATATCAACAGTAAACCCATAGAAATATTTGATGACTTGATCAATGCTCTTAGGAAGATTATTTTGATGGTCAATGATTTTATCATAATTTGATATTACATTCGTCCCTTTACGCGCTGTGAAAATACATGCCATTGCAAACTTCTTAGCAGCTTAACTTATACAAGATAATTTCCTGATAAATTATGAACTATCATATGAACAAATTATGGAACTAGAATCAAAAGAAAAGTATATCTAGAAATTTTATTTTGATGGCAATACTTCTAGTCAACAAGGAGCAGCCTAGGATATTTCCCCAGGGAAAGTTGGACTTGGTATAATATTCAATAAACCTAATAAAAAGTTTTATGTACTACTCTAACCATATGTCATAATCTTAAACAAACAATAACACCGAGTATGAGACATTGATTACTGGTTTAGAATTGACAATTTTAAAAGAAATGAAATAAATCAAAATCTTTGGAGATTTGTAACTTGTGATCAATCAGGAAGATGAAATTTACAAATTGTTGAAAGAAACTTTCATTCCATATCATCACTATACGATGCATTTGTTAGAGCAAATTATGAATTAGACATTATACAAGATTCCCTATGGATAGAATTCTATAGCATATGACTTAATAAAACTAGCCAAAGCTCTAGCTTGCCCAAAAGGGGATTTGATTCTAGTAGAAATACATGATAGTCAAATATTATCATATGTTAATTTTTAAAATATAAATAGAAAATTATCAAATAATATGAAAATTATTTTAGCAATAGATGATGAAATGGTGGATTAGAGAAAGCCTTTCATCGAATATTTATGAGAAAATAAGCTCCCTCATGACAGATTAGTGGCAGATGAAGTCAAAAGAGATTGTTGTCCTATGTTATGATTAATGAAACCTTATATAGAAGATCATTTGATCAGATATGGTTGCGATATTTAAATAAATTAGATGCACGAAAGATCATAGAATAAGTGCATGCTAGATTATGTGTTGTGCATCAATGTAGGCCAAAAATGAAGATGAAACTCAAATGAATAAGATATTACTAGCCGTCGATGATAAATAAATATTTGAGTGTTGCATGTCATAGTCATCAATGTCAGGTGTATGAAGTAATTTTACATCATCTACTAAATTTCCTACATTCAAACATTACAACATGTCCATTTGAATGTAGGGGTACAAATATAGATCCTCCATCCTCAAAAGGTCTTAGATTTATATTAACAGCTATAAACTATATATAAAAATGGGCACTGCAAATTTATTTGAGAGAAGTTAAAGCTTATCATGTTATAAAATTCTTCTAAAAAAGTATTGTATACAAATCCAATTTTCCTCACTGAATTATTTTAGATAACGGTCCTTCATTCAAAAGTTCAAAGATAAATAATTTTGCTAAATGTCACAACATCAATTGGAGATACTCTATCAACAATTACCCTAAGGAAAATGGATTGACTGAGGTCTTCAATAAAATACTAATTCAGATACTTAAAAAATGTTAAACGATAATAAGCGTCAGGGGAATGAGATGTTGGTTGAAGCTTTCTGGACATACCAGACCACATTTAAAACTCTAATGCAATCTATTTTGTATACTTTAGTCTTTAGTGCAGAAGATGCAATTCCTTTGGAAGTGCAATTACCTTCACTTAGAGTTTTAGTAAATTATAAGATAACATCATATTAAAATGTTAATCTCTAATTATAAGAGCTCAAAAATTTGGAATGGAAGCGTCTGCAAGCTCAATAGAATCTCAAGTTGTATAAAGCTAAAATGATCCAAGTAGATAATAAATTAGTTCATCCAAAAACCTTCCAAGTAGATGACTTAGTGTTAGTTCTATGAAGACCCATTTTTTACTCATCAAAGGATAGGTGGTAAATTTCAACCTACATGGGAAGGTTCATTCTTGGTGGAGAAAGTCTATCAAGTAGACTCTTATCAGTTGATATATTGTAAAGGAGATCATCCTATGTTACATATAATTGAATGATGTCTTAATAAGTATTATAATAATCTAAGTTTTATAAGAATTTTTCAATAAAATAAATCTTGAAGTTTATGTTGCCAACATTAAAACTAAATAAGTAAACCGGGGCCATATGGTAAAATTGGGTCCAAAGATCTTCACCAAAGCTTATGGATTATGTAATTCCTTAATGTTTATTTTAGACGTTTTGAAAACTCTCAAACATTGAAGTAGTCTTTTTACAACTCCTCTTTTACTTAAATTCACTCATATAAGAATCAATCTCTTATTTAGTTACCCATCTTTATTTGAGAATTTATCTCCCATTCATAATTTAAATCTTCCTATCCAAGAATCGATATCTTAGTCAGGTCTTAAATTCACTTATTTGGGAATCAATCTCCCATTCTAGTATCCATCTTTATCTGGGAATTGATATCCCATTCAATGTTTAAATATTTTTGTCCAAGAATTGATCTCTTGGTCAGGTCTTAAATTTACTCATTTGTGAATTGATCTCCCATTCAGGTATTCATCTTTGTTCATAAATCAATCTCCCATTCAAAGTTTAAATTTCCCTATATGAGAATCTTGGTCAGGTCTTAAATTCCCTCATTTGGAAATTTTTCTCCCATTCTTGTATTCATCTTTGTTTGTGAATCAATCTTCCATTCAAAGTTTAAATATCTCTATTTGAGATTTGATCTCTTTGTCAGGTTTTAAATTACTCATTGAGGAATCGATCTCTCATTTGGGTATCTATCTTTCATTTAAAATTTAAATCTCCTAGTCTGAGAAATGATCTCTCAATCATGTCTTAAATTCATTTGTTTGGTAATCAATCTCCCGTTCAAGAATCCACCTTTGTGTTGGAATTGATTGAAAGTTCATATAGGTTGTTAGACCTTATAGAACTGTCTTAAGGCTAACCAATAGGGAGAGAGGGTTAATTGGTTTTTTAAAAAAATATTTCTTTTTATTTTTTAATACCTTTTTAGATCCTTTTATAAAATTAAATCATTAATCCTAAAACATGCAGTTATTTACCGAAATGATTATAATAGAATATTTTTCAACCACAAAATTTTAAATGCAAAAAAAAAGAAGTCAGAATAATTAAAGAAAATAAAAGAACACCAAATTTTAAAATGGTTCAATCCAACTTCACCTATATCCACTTCTTAGAGACTTCTCCAAGTATTGCACTAAATAATAGTGACTCTCTTTTTTTCCCCCACAGAAAGGCGGAGAAGCCCTTACAAACTCTAATCAACCTACCCGGTGCAGTAGAGAACCATCGACTTTGACATTGTCCAAGTGATGGCAGTGTACCATTATATCCTTTTTATCCTCTTGGTGATGGCAGAGAATCGTCTCATGTTACACTCTCCAAGTGATGGCAGTGTACCACCACATCCTTTCTCACCATCCAAGTGATGGCAGAGAATCATTACCTTTTATGCTCTCCAATTGATGGTAGTGTACCTTCATGTCCTTTATAATCCTCCTAGTAAAGGCAGAGAACCTTGATCCAATCTTAAAGATCTCCTCTCAAGAGCCTCCAAAGAAGTTGGGTAGAACTTGAAGAAGATAAAGAGATCCTCCCTTTGGTCAACATTGTAAATCTCTCACAACTCCCCTTCACTAGATCATTAACTCTTCACTCACCAAATTTCTCCCAAATACACTCTCAATAGTCCTTCTCAAGAGAAACTTAAAAATAAAGGATAATTGAGACTATTTTAGGATCCTTCATATAGAAACATGTGAAAAAACCATCTAAAAATTAAATTTTTCAAGAGAACAATCTTACATTTGTACTGTACAATCATAGATTATCTGATATGAAAAATTCAATAAATCATAGCTTCTTTTAGTACAAACTTAGTTTTTATATTGCCAGTCATATGTACGAATTAAGATCATACTATATGAAGAATTCAAAAATAAATGTGCTCATTTGGTACAATCATGTATGAACTTAATTTTGTACTATGTCAGTCATCTGTAGGAATTTAGATCGTACTGTATGAATAGTTAAAAAATAAATGTATTCATTTGGTATGATCTGGTATAAACCTAATTTCATATTCTGATAGTCGTCTGTATGACTTTACATCGTATAGTACAAACAGTTAAAAAATTCAAGCATTGGATTAACTATATTCTGGAGGAAAAACATTTCAAATTATACAGTATGTTTAGAAATCATACAGCAAGATTAGTCTTAAGAAAATTTATCACTCTCCCCTTGAGTGTGTGTGCATAGTTATTCAATTATAATCACACATGTCAGGCTCAAAAAATAAAAATAGAGATATACAGACTCTATTACATGAAATCCTATTATATCTTATCTTGAAGTCTTCAACAATCTAAAGTAGAAAATAATTTTCCTGAAGTATTAGTACACAAAAAAATATCCAATTTATCCTAGGAGAGACAATAAAATTTGAATAATAATATTTTTTTATCATGAAAAATCATAATCTCAATATTTATTCTTGATTTGCATTATTGATCTCTCATTTAAAGTTTAAATTTCCCTCTCTAAGAATTGAGCTCTTAGTTAGGCTCTGCATTTGCTTGTTTAAAAATTGATGTTTCAATCAAGTCTTCACCCATTAGATTTATTTAATCACTTTAGTTAATGCTAACCTGAGTGATTTACTCTTCGAGTTCATCACACCTTTTGAGGGTCCATTTATTGACCTCATTTTTGTGTGAGATCACCAAAAACTACCAAACCCTCAAATTTTAATCTCATGGTTAACAATCATCCAATTGTCAATTATCCTACCTACAATAATTTATTTTACAGCTCTTTGATTCATAATTAATCAACCCTACAATAAACATACAATCAAACTTCAATCACCATCTACAATTCAATCATTGGTTTAAATCACTGAACAGTAATCATCTAAGCAATTATAAGCTTGGATTACAATTAATTGACCTATGTAGTACCTTGCAGAGTTCAATAAGCTCCCTAACTCCAATTATGATCCAAATCACATCACTAGGAGCTTCATATCATAAATCATATATTGATACACTACAGGAAAAGAAGCCAATACCAGCGAACTGAATCCACCGGTAATAACAGAATTGAGCCAAAAATTATTGGTTTTCGGTGGATTTCCAGCCAAATATCTTCTACTGGTAAATCACACGTCAAAAATTTTAACCGGAGTACTATTTTCGCCGGAAATATTTTTCGGTGGTCTTTCCGGCGGAATATTTATAAATCTTAACGTTTTATTGTTTTCTCTTATGTGAGCCTTTTCGTCGGACTTACCGGCGGATATTCAGTCATAGATAAGACGATGGTTTCATAACAGTCAAACATTACCATCAAAATAACCGCTAGCAATTCCGTCGGATCTAACGCCGGAACAGACGTATCATCTTACCGATAGGGTTTCCGGCAGAATATCCACCGGAAACCTGAAGCATAAAAAAACCTTCATTTATTTACAAAGATTTCCACATAAAAACCTGTATAAAAGAACACATATAAACAATACAATATGCATTTATACATCAAATTCTGATAAAAAAAACAACACCAATTACTTAATTAAACATGTCCAAACAACAAATAATTAAAAATGTACATAATAAATAAAAACAAGATGTTCAAACAACACATATATAAACATAACAAAAAATAAATATAAATAGATGTCCACATTAGTAAAATAGATAAATAGCATCTACTCTAATTCAGTTTCATCCTCAGCTGATGATGTACTCCTCCCACTACTCGGCTTCTCCCTCATCTTTCACATTTCTTCTAACATTTGAGCTTGCTGCCGCTGCTGCATTTGCATCTGCCAATCAGTTTGTACTTTTTGTACCTGTTCTAGCTCAGTTGTAAGGGTAGCTATCTATTGGGTATATAAAGAGTCCTGTGTACTAGATGAAAAGCTGGAGCCACTAGATGTCTGCCCTTTATATGTATAGACTTGCAAGCCTAACCCGTATACTCTGTCGTGCTGTATTCCTCCTATCACTTGCTGCCAAGTTCGATAGTCAGAATATTCTGCTGATCCAACAAAAGAACCTTCACCTACTGTAGCCTGACTTTCTCAAAGCCGTGTGTACTCCTTCTATGAAAGTTACTAAAAATTTAAGCATTTTATACATAACAAAACAAAATTGAAACTTACATACTTACATAAGCTTTCCTTGCTCGCTCGTCAACCTATTGCTGGTCCTCCTTCCTCTTATGGGTATGACTATGCAATTCAGTAGGAGTCGATTCTCTACCCAGCACCTTTTTCTATGAAAAATATATGTTAGTATTCTAATTAAAGTAAATTATTAAATATTTTAAATTGCCTTACCAAACATCTTCTATGCTCAGTATGAGGAACAGAACCCCCTGTATGAAGAGAACTACCCAAGCCCCTAACATCAGAAGCTCTATTCTGTCTATTTTGATCCCTCCTCCTGGTACAATCTAGGCTACCCCAAGTACTGCTCAACTCTGCCTATATACCCTCACCAATCTAGAGTGGTCGCTGGCCTGCCTTTCTAATATCAGTAAACATGTCTCGCATGCGAATCGAGCCACGCTTCTCAAAATTCTTTCTGATTTTATCATTATGTTATGGCAGCCAACAAAAATCTTTTTGTAATTAAACACATATAATAAAGAATAAATAAATTGTTTAGCTTATGTAAATTACATATAATATTAAAAAATATATATAATAATAAACTTCAAACTCTCTAAACCACATGTTCTGTACTTCTTTCAGGACTTTCTTCCAAGAAATATAAGGAGCATCGTATCAACTCCATATTATATCCTGTATTTGATGTGTTGGTTCCTTTGATGGATGAAACCTAAAAGAAATATATTACTTGTTAAAAAAATTAATTCAATTTTATTTGCATGGCTAAAATAAAATTAGTACTTATGTGTCACTATCAAGTTCAATCAACATGTGACCCTTTGTTGTCTGCTTTGCTATAACGGTCTGAGGTGGTGTTGTAGTGGGCTGAGTGGTGCTGTAGCGTGCTTAGGTGGTGTTGTATCGGGCTAAGGTGATGTTGTAGAGGGCTGAGTAGGTGGTGGGACATATGGCGGATATGAATATGGCAAATATGTAGGATAGACACCATGAGAAGGTGGTGGTGGGAAGTAGGGGTCGAAAGGAGTAGTCTACGTAAGGTCCAGTGAACTTAAGTGTGGGCCTGGTGAGTAGAATTATGGGCTAGTGGCTGCAGGAGCAGGTAAAGGCGGGCTAGGCTGACTCTGAGTAGTAGGCTGAGATGAAGAGGTGCCCTCAATACGTACAAACTTGCTGGATGAGCTAATAGTAATCTTCTTGCTACGCCTACAAAATATATTCTTTATTAATCCTCTTTGAGAATAATCACTTGAAGTCATCTACATAAAAATTTAAAAAATATTAGCAATATAAAATAGCACAACAATTAAAATAATACAAGTACAAAAAAATTATAAATATACAATAATGCAATAATTAAAAAAAATTAATTATTTGTCAAAGAAAGAAGTAGGAAGGAACTTTCTTTGTGGTACTTGATGGCTGAGCTTATGTTCAGGAATTACTTCAGTTCCCTTGATAGGAGCATTTTCCTCATCTACTGAAATTGGTATATCTCTGATTCAAATGATGAGATTATGGTTCAGAAGAATGCAATGAATGATACGTGCTTATTTCAGAGAAGCCTACTTGAAGACCTTTTAGGCTCTTTTTGGAATTTTAATGTCATTTTTTTCTTTTTTAGTTGTTTTTACTTTGTTTTAGTTTTCTAATTGTTTTATGAAATTATCCTAATTATTTTTGGGATAGTTACTACTTCATTCATTTTTAACCGTTTGAGAATTATGGGATACTAACCAACCTTTTAGGTTGTTTAATATTAATTGGTATCCCCTCCACCCCAAGGGTTTTAAAATGGGAAGTAGTTGGTCTCATTTCATTTATGATAGTTTTATTTTAACAAATATTCTCAATTATAAGGTTCCTTTCCATTTTGGTTTAGGAACTTTTAGTTTTTTTTTAGATTGTATTAAGAGTTCTTTTCTTTAATTTAATGCAATTTGCATTTCTTCAAAAAAAGAAAGAATTAGTTTTTTTTTTTTTTTGTTTAAAAAGGACTTTAACTTGCAGGAACCTTGAGCTAGGGTTAATAAAATTTAAATTTCCAACTTTTATGGATCTTAGTGCGGTCAATTCATTTCTAACTATATTTTTGAATAAAATCAAGAGGTAGCTTTTTCATTTTAAGAAAACTTGCTAGAACTAATTGATTCTTCTTAAATATTAACATCACATCCACCATATCAGAGTTTGTTATGTGTGTTTCATTTTATTTTATTTTTGTTTCCATTTCTTTTGATAATGTCAAAGGGGAAGAATGTGTTTGACTGGCTGTATTTGTATTTAAGCTGTATATGTTCATCTTGTATTTGCATTAATATATCTTTTGTTTGGGTTCCAAAAGTTTTTTTTTATTTTTTTATTTTTATATAAAATAAAAAAGAAAAAAAAAAGAAATTGTTTTTTATTTCCCTTTTTTAATATAATTATTTTTGTGAGGGGAGATTAAGAGAAAATATTTATTATTTTATAAATTCAACCTATAATATTTGTGATCATCAAAAAGAATGAGATTGTTACAACTTGAGCTCATGATTTTTTTTTTTTTTTTTTTTTTATGATAACAAATATTGTGGCTCTCATCCTTTTGTCTAATTATATATTAGGAATGTCATGCACCATCCAATAAAGATTCAAGGCTCAAGATTGGGTATAATAGGTTATACTATAAAAATTTTGTAATATTCATTGATATATTTTTTATTTCTTGAGTTAAGTCCTGTAAGGGTGTATGTTAGCTTGGTGACCATGCACACAAACAATCAGGGGGAGTGAGATTGAGTTTAAACCAAAAGTTTATCTTTTGAACTAATCATACTAAACTAATTTTATCATAATGGATTATCAGTTATGATCATGAAAAATAGTCGCCAATTATGGTTAATTTGTTCAATCCAAACATTCAAGACGGTCATTGAAGATCGTATTAGACGGCCCGAGAGGTGCATGGGTTGATACTTGATCGTCCTAGACGAAATACTAATTTTTTTCTTCTAATCATCGAGGATGACCCCCAATATTATATTGGATGATCTATATAAATTTGAACTAATTATTTTAGACTATACATAGATTGTCCAAGACTATCAGGTCAAATTCTGCACATCATACTAGATGATCATGTGATCGTACAAGATGATATTTAGCACCATAATTGTGTTTTTAGGGTTTTTTGAACCCCTCTATTTAAGCACATCGTACTAGATGATCATGAGATCATACTAGATGATCTTTGAAGATAGAATTAATTTTTTAGGGTTTTTTAAGCCCTATATTTAAGCTTTCTCAAGGCAATTGGTAAGTGTCTTTGGTAACCATTGTGTCTTTGTTCTTCTAGATAAAACTTGAAGAGTGAACTTAGAAGGAAGAGAAAAAAGGGTGGAGTTTGAGAGGGAGAAGATCCTTGGATTTCATTTCAAGGGAGTGTAAAGGGAATTTCACACGGTTGCTCTAGTAAGCTTGCACCTTAGTACCATCAGATTCAAGGTTCGTCTTGAGGAAAGTTTTGGAAAGAAAAATATCTCTTTAGTATCAAAAGGTTCGGCTACTCCGTTGCACGGAGGAAGGTGAAAGGGATTTTGTAAAGACTTCTCTACTTAGCTATGGGGGCTAAAGGAGAGTCATTAAAGGTTTAGGATAATACCTTGAACAGTAGGTTTTATGGAGTGGACGTAGGTCAAGTTGGACCGAACCACTATAAATCTTGTGGGTTCTTTCTTATTTTATTTTTTTTTTGCACTTTATTATCCACTTTTATTTTTGGATATAACTTCTTGGTTGAAAAACTATGATTGATATTACATTGTATTGATTATTTTTATTTTAGATGTTGAAAAGCTTTAAGAAGAGGATTTTTCTTTTTGTTAAAGAAGGTTTCTGAAATAACCAACTTACTCCCCCCCCCCCCCCCCCTGGTTAGCCTCGAGACTAATTTTTTAGGATTTAACACCCCTCATAAACTTTCAAAATTTCATAATCATTATTGTATTTGTTGTTAAAGTTGTAGCTTCTGCATTGTTAAAATAATTTTCCTATTTCCAATGTTTAAAAAAAATAGGACCCATATTTAGGATTATTTTTAAAGCACCAATTGAATATAGTGATAAAGTTTGGTTACTTGTTGAGCTATGAGCTCATTATGTGATATTTAGGTGATTTTTGGTAAGGGCAAGTAACTAGCAGAGTGAGGCTAGTTAGTTAGTGATAGTTTAGGTTTTGTTTCTTACTCTTTGGCATTATATGTTTATTTTGTAGCCTGTTAATAAATAATGTATATATTTTGGGAACTTGTTACTTATGTAAATATTTAATGAACAGTAATTAAATATATATATATATATATATATATATATATATATATATATATATATATATATATATATATATATATATATATATATATATATATATATATATATATATATAAGAATTATGTGCTTTAAAGTCTAATCATTTTGTAAGAATTATTTTCTTGAAAGTCTATCTTCCCTAAACACTTTTATATTAATTTCATAGCTTTCCTATTTTTTTAACCCCATTAAAACCTTCATACTAGCCTTCCTAACCCCATCAAAACCTCCATACTAGCCTTCCTAACCCCATCAAAACCTCCATACTAGCCTTCATATTTTTTTAGCCTTTGCAGTTCATCCATTTGTCTCACTAAGACTTCATTTGGGACAACATTTTTTAATGTTTTCTGAAAAAGCTTTCTAATACAAAATTTTTTTTGAATTATAAATTTTTGTACTAAAAAGCGGATTTAGAAAGCATTAAGTTAATGCCACCTCAAGCCAAACCAAAATATTAAAAACCGAAATAAGACTTATTTGTCAAGCTTCTTCAAACCCATTACCTGGAAATTATTCCTTGGCCACTTTTCATCCATTTCACCACCAACATGTCAAAGACTTTAATGGCCTTCTTAAGGTTTGGTGGACCTCCATTTAAAGTCCACACCATCAATTCTCTTCAAAAACAATCTACCACATATCACATTGATTTTTTTCTCATCTTCAAAATTTGTAAAGAGAATGACAGGTACCTGTGTTACGTAGCTCATCTTAGCCTGTTGCTTGGAAACTTTGACTATCAACTAAGAGGTCTTTGATTCGAGACTTACGTATGTGATGAGTGTGTTTGTCTTAATTAGCCTAAATGTTTCCCTAAAAAAAAGCAAGTTTTGTGAAAATAAGTTTATGAATTTAATATGTAAATACATTAGAATTTGTACTCCGTATGTAGTACTTAATTGGACAGATCATTTTATGAAATCAAAATGAATAGTCTATCTAACTATTAATCTAATATTTTTTAACTTGTTCATATGTTACACATCCCGATCAAAATATAAAAATGAATGAAAATTAAAAATATATAAAACTAATTTCTTTGTAAACTAGGGTTTTGATTGGATAGTAGGAAGCAGGTGAGTGGACCTTATACACTTAAATATAATGCACGCTATATATATATATATATATATATATATATATATATATATATATATATATATATATATATATATATATATATATATATATATATATATATATATATATATATATATATATATATATATATATATATATATATTTAATTAGAAAATATAAAAAATTAGGAAAGATAAATTTCTTATCTGAAAATAAAAATCTGTGTTAATTTTAAATATTTAGGGTTTAAGTATTTTTATTTTATTTAATCATTTTGATACTTATTTGATATTATATATACCAACAGCCTAAGAAAAAACATAAACTTGATTTGATAAATTATTAAAGGTGATGGAGGAAGAAGTTAAAACATTAAGTGAAGGGTGAGGAACTTTTGGATGATCTGACATTGCTGACTAATTTATCCACCATGATTAAACTATCATTAATAGGGACAAAGTATCCCACAATGTTTGTTGATGGATACTTAGGTTACTATGTTGTAGACAACTATTAGCTTATGGGGCTTCTTTAATCATTTTTATATTTTCTATTTTTTTTATTTGTAGTTTATTATATTAATCTATGTATTTATATTATTAGGTATGCTCTTAGTACTTTTTTTAAAGCAATTTGCTTTTAATAATAAAACAAGTTTAAAAAAGGTAATTTTCTATATACATTTATTTAAATTAGGTTTATCAGATCATTATTGAAGCTTGTACTGGTCAAGTTGCCAAGAACCTTAAAGCTTCATTTGAGAAAGTTGTTTTAGAAATCAGTCGGAAAGTTATCACAAACAAAGCCTAAGATATTATGAAATCGTCCAAGATGATTAATGAGCATGCCTTTCTCTAATACTATTCACTCGTGGAACTTAGCTACTCATATATGATACTTGCTTAAATGACTAAGGCTTTGTTTTGGATGGTTTTACTTACTGCTTCTTAAATCAACTTTTTAGTACAAAAATTAAACTTTTTTATAATAGAAAACTGTTTTAAGAAACAATTACAAAGACGTCCCAAATGAAGCCTAAAAGTTTTTAAAAAAAGTATTCTTCTAACATATACTTAGCATCTTATAATTTGTTCAAAGTAGTTATTTTTTGGACAAGTTGTCATAAAGATTTGATTGATACATAGTTAACTAGACCAATTCTACTTATGTATTCGGTAGACTTTGACTTCATTTGGATCTCTAAAGCAGCATTTTAGGATTTTTTTTTAAACAATGAAAAAATAAAGATCAAAAGCTATCCTAAATATAACATTTATCCTTACTTAGACCAAAATGATGTCTTTATTAACACTAAAATATATCTAAAATGGTGTTTCTACACTTTCCTCTTTGTTTTTCTTGCTATATCGTACTCTATTCTAGCAAAATTATAAGCTTTTCAGAAATAATTAATATTTAATTTTATTTTTAAAGTTAGATAATAAAGTATACCAATTTATTTTCTAACAGCCAATAGGATGATGGTGGAATCACAGCATGACACGTAGGTCAATTCTGAATAATTTATTAATTGCATTGCTTTTAATTGTTCATTTAATAAGTATTCATGTTAATATTATTAATTATCGCACCAAATTTCTTTACTAACTAACATTATTTACAGCTTACAGGCATTATGATTAAGGCTTCGTTTGGGACGGTTTTTTAGTGATTCTTAAACGGAGTTCTAGTACAAAAATCAATATTTTGAACTAGAACTCCATTTTAAAAAGCAGTAAAAATGCCGTCCCAAACGAAGCCTAAGACTTCATTTGAGATATTTTTTAATAGCTTTCTAAAATAATATTTTAGTATATTTTTTTAGTTTAAAATTTTTATATTAAAAAGTTACTTTAGAAAAAACTGTCTCAAGCGAAGGCTAAGGCTCTATTTGGGACGGCTTTTTTACTTCTTCTTAAAATAGTTTTTCACTAAAAAAATTTGTACTAAAAAATTGTTTTAAGAAGCAGTAAGAAGACCGCCCCAATCAAAACCTAAGTCTATTTGTGTTCACTTTTTACAAAAAAATGATTATATAACTGTAATAAAGCTGTCCAAAATAAACTTAAGTAGGAGTACAATACAAAAGCACTTTTACTAAATACATATGCCTTTGTACATAAAATATATATATACATATAAGTTTTTATTATAAACATTTTTATACGTATACACATACAATATAATCAAGGAAATAATATTTCTAAAATTTAAAAGAGAATAAAAAAGATAAAATGCTTTGATCAAAATATTATCACTATGAATTAAAATACTTATAATAATTGATTGATTATTCATATAATATATTTATTTTATAATAAATTTATAATATTAAATAATTATAATAATTAAATTTTAATTAGAATCTCAAGACCTAATTTTCTCATAAAAGAAATTGAATAAAGGCCGATTGGGATAAGAATTAAAGTTGAAATTCTCATTGCATAAGCAATAAAATTATGAAATTCATAGAGAAAAATAAATAAAAATGTACAAGGTTCAATGTGAAAGTTGGAGAGACGGCCGAGAGTTACGAAATCAAACGATTCAAGACCCGGCGGAGCCAGGCTCAGCTGAAGATCCAACCCGAACGAGTCATCCGATCCCGCCTGCTCTGTCGGCGAAGAAAACCGGTTCTGTGAGATAGGGCCAGCGACAGCCGGGTGGGTTTTGTGACCAGTCCCCGAGCCGCGTGGACCGTCGGCTTGAACCGGGGAAGAGAAGACGCAGCCGTGCGATACGTGTAAAGGTTGGACGGCACGTGAGAAGTAAACCCAGTTGGAGGAGTCGGGGAGGAGGTGGGCGGGGGAGAGAAGGCGGTGACCATTGGATTAGCGCCGCGTGGATAGTTGAAGAAATCGGCGCCGTTGGCTGCGGCTGCCGCGGCAGCGGCGTGGAGCTGGGTGCGTTTGAGATGCTGCCGTTCTTTCTTATGGGCGTTTTGGTGGCCGCCGAGGGCCTGGGAGTTGGCGAAGCCGCGGAAGCAGTATTGGCACTCGTATTTTCGAGCGTCCGCGGCGGTACCACTGCCGGAGGCGGTGGTTGTAGAGGAGGAGGAAGAAGAGCCGGGGTTTTGCTCCGGAAGAACAGCGGCGGGATGTTCTATTGCTGAGTCTGCGTTTTCCGGCATGGAATAGCCGAATAGCTTAAGCTTGGGGTTTGCCGCGTGGCTCTGGAAACCGGACGACAACATATTCTTATTGATGAGAGTCCAAGAGAGAGGGAGGGAGAGAGAGAAGGGGAAATTGGTTTGCATGGGGATATATGAGAGTGTGTACATATATATTTATATATGATAGTTGGATAGGCGTTGATGTAGTGGTTGATATCTCAGCTATCAATTATACGATTCTATTTTTTTAAGTTGTATAAGGTTTTGAGCTTAATTTATAATCCAGCTTGTAGTGTTATTTTTTTTTAATATTGATGTCTATTTTTATTTAATTTTTTAGCAAAATAGTATATTATTTATTTATTTCTTTATTTAACTTAATATATTTATATATGTGATGGTTAGGCATTTGTGAAATTAAATATTGGAAGGAAAAGTAAGGGTGATGTCGAACATTGTGGAGAAAGAAAACTATGTCATTATTCAACACTAAGAGGAATTGTAATTGGTTGAGATGGACTTGAAAAAATAAAAAAATTAGTATTCCTATGAGGATTTAATTAGTTTTCTTATTGTATTTGAGTACTAATAAAACTAATTCATACTAATCAATAATTTATTTTTTGATGTTAATGATGGGCCATTTTAGGACAATTTCTAACATTTTATAA